>VMDO01005914.1:0-106395 GCA_007922755.1 Pedetes capensis | reverse complement strand
TAAGGAAGCAGGCTCAAGACCCTGTTAACAGTAAAAATATATTATCTTGAGGATGGAGTCTGAACTATTACACCCAGTTCAACCAGGTGGATTTGATAATGCAGGGTTCAATGTTCCCAATAGAGCTCAGGGTGGCAGTATTTCCACACAATCCGCAGTAACCATCGGTCTCATTGGGTCCATATAGCCAAGTTCTTCATAACAATCTGGGTTTAATTGGGGCCCCAAGTGCCCAAAGAGACTGTTCCACTAAACACTCCGCAACTACTGTACTGTTTGAGAGGCAGTGAAACCTGTGGGGTCTTCCCTAAAGATCTCCCTGTTCCACGGAAATCGGGCGCCAATTCCCTAAATCAGAGATTTCCTCCCCACAGCCTTATTGTGTGTTGCGGTCGTGCTTGGAACTTCGCCGCCAGGGGCGAGCTGCGCCGCTGAGAAGGAGCTCCCCGGCCGCACGCCGGGGCGAGCAGCTTCCCCTGAAAAGGAGCTGCCCGGCCGCGTGCGACTTGGCCGGCTCCACAAGCCCCAGATCTCTCCGCAGCACAGTGGGGTGATTTGGGCTCACCTCTGATGTGTCTGGGATCCGGATATATGTGTGCCCAAATTTCTGTGGAGTTCGCAGTCATAGGCCTGACCCGCCGCAACAGAAGGGAGGGGAGCCGCGCCTCAGCTCTAGACGTGGATTGCTGGCACCAGCTTCCCCCGTTGGTTCCACGGCCGCTATGGAGGGCGTTTGTGTGCTCCCTCATGGTGACTCACCTAGGAACCGTAGACTGTGTCCCGCAGGCATGGTGAGAGTGTGCTGGCAAGGTTGCACTCTGTGTTGGGTCCTGGCCTGTGGGTGCGTGTGCGCGAAATCCCCTCCAGATCTCTGGGATTCTAACTGCTCCCTGTGTTATGGCGAAATGGCGGCGGTCCCGCTGCTGGCCACTGTGTAGCTCCTCTGAAGCCTAATCCTTAATTTCAGTGTACGCCCAGTTTCATTCTTTATCTCTCAAACTAAATTATCTCTGTTTCTATTTATTCAATTTGAGTTTTAAACCCCTAATCGAGGCTTCTTATTGCTCCAGAACAGAAGGTGTATGTTATCTGTCCGCCATCTTGACTCCGCCTCCCTCCCTTTATTTTTGTAATTTCCCTCTGTGTGTTTCATTTAGGGTTGGTTTTTTGTTGGATTTCTAGTGTCTTAAGCTGTGTCATTAGGTCATTTATTTGGCTCTTTATTTTATTGATGAAGGCACTTAATGCTATAAATTTCCCTCTTAAAACTGCCTTTGCTGTATCCCATATGTTTTGGTATAATGTGCTTTCATCATCATTTGATTGTAGGAATTTTTAAAATTCCAATTTGATTTCATCAATGATCCATTGGTCATTCAGTAATGTATTATTCAGTCTTGAGTTTTTAAAGTTTCTGGAATTATTCTTGCTCTTGAGCTCCAATTTTATCCCATTATGATCTGATAAGGAACAGGGGATAATTTCTACTTTCTTGTATTTGTTGAGGGAGTTCTTATGGACTAGCATATGATCTATTTTAGAAAATGTACCATGTCGTGCTGAGAATGTGTATTCCTCATCGTGTGGATGAAATAGTCTGTATATATCTGTGAGATCCAGCTGGTTTAGGGTGGAGATTAGATTTGACATTTCTCTGTTGATTTTTTTTGTTTTGATGACCTGTTTCTTGCCAAGAGTGGGGTATTGAAGTCCCCCATAATTATTGATTCTGGTCCAATAAAGTTCTTTATATTCCATAAGGTTTGTCTTATAAAGCTAGGAGCCCCTATGTTTGGGGCATAAATATTAAGGAGCGTTATTGATTCTTGATTGATTGTTCCTTGTATTAAAATGCAATGACCTCCTTTGTCTCTTCTAATTAGTTTTGGAATGAAATTTAATCTATCTGAAATTAGTATTGCAACACCTGCTTTCTTTTGTTCCCCCCCTGCTAGGTATACATTTTTCCAGCCTTTAACCCTCAGTTTATTCCAGTCTTTGTGAGTTAGATGAGTTTCTTGAATACCACATATTGATGGTTTGTGTTTTTTCATCCAATTAGCCAGCCTCTGTCTCTTAATTGGCGAGTTAAGACCATTTACATTAATAGAGATTATTGAGGAGCATTTATTGTTATTTATCCAATCATTACCTATTACTGATTTATGAGTCATATTTGATTTGGTCATTTCTTGGGTTGCACTCATCTCAGCTAACCAGTTCTTTGATTTCCTTTGTAGGGTTGTCTTAAGTCTCCTGGATGTGGTATTTGATTTACAATCCTCTCCAGTGCTGGTTTGGTGGGTGCATATCATTTAAAAGCTTCAATGTCATTAAATGTCTTATATTCCTCATCTATTATCAATGATAATTTTGCTGGATATATTAATCTAGGCTGGAGATTGTTTTTTCTTAATATTTGAATCACCTGTGCCCATTCCTTTCTAGCTTTCAATGTTAATATGAAAAAGTCTGCAGTAATTTTAATTGGCTATTTTTATAAGTAATAAGGGGCTTCTGTCTTGCTGCTTGCAGCATGGCGTCTCTGGTCTCTAATGACAGCATGTGAGCGATGATGTGTCTCGAGGATCATCTATTTAAGTCAGCCTTCAAAGGAGTCCTAAAAGTCTTAGTTGTGTATATATCCATTTCCTGTGCTATCTTTGGGAAATTTTCCTTGAGGATATCATTTACTAGGTTGTGAAGGCCTCCAGTGGATCTTTCTTCTCGTTCAGGAATGCCCAGAGTTCTTATATTTCTTTTTTTCCTTCTGAGTTCTCTTGGAAATCTTTCTTTAAAACTTTTATCATTGACTCCATTTCTAACTGCTTGTGTTTCAGCTCATTTATGCCATCTTCTGCTTCAGAGATTCTCAGCTCAGATTCATCCAGTCTTGAAGAGAAGGATTCTTTAGCCGTGTTCAATTCTGACAATTTGGATTGAGTATCAAGCAAAGTGGCTTGATTTTTCCTGATCATTTCTAACTGGGATGACAGAATGGCTTCCAAGTTAGAAACCTTCCTTTCAAGTATCTCCAATATGCTTGTGGTGTTTGTCTTTATTTCTCTTAGCATATTTATAACCATGACTCTGAACTCTGATTCAGAGATCTCTAAGAATTGTGAGTCCTTGGAGTTATTTGTTGGGGGGCTATGATCTGTGGAGCCTTCAGATCCATTCTGCCCCTTTGTGTTTTTTGTAGGTTTACTTTGTTTGCCCATAATATGGTCTGGGAAATAGAATTTGTCATTCCTGATTATGCCGAACTTCTTCCTCTGTTATTCCTTTGAGATTGTGTGGTGATGAATCTCTGGTGCTTATTAAAGCTTTTGAGCTGGGTATATTCTTGGCTATTTGGTCTGTGTGGTTGACACTTTAGTCCACCAGCCCAACTCCAAGAGGGATAGGGGTTAGGGAGGCGATAGATTTTGTTTCTCTTCGTGGGGTGAGAAAAGGGGGATCTGGTGATGGAAGAGGGGGAAACAGGAGGTAGAGGACAGAGGCTAATAGAAATTACTGTCAAAATTAATATTAAGGTTAAGATTTAAGGGATAAATGATTAAAACAAAGACACATATATAGCTTAAGAAATAGAGAAGGAAAATAGAAAAAGGGAAGGGGGTAAAAGAAGAAAGGAAGAAACATAGGAAAGAAAAAGAGAGAAAAGAAAAAAAATCTCACACATACACGCTCCCACACACATATAAAAACACTTGTAGTCGGGTGCGGTGGTGCATGCCTGCAATCCCAGCGGCTTGGGGGTCAGAGGCAGGAAGAACACAAGCCAGAGTTCTGTGCAACCCAGCAAGACCCTGTTTCAAAAAGCAAAAAATATGGTCCTGGGGTGCAGCACAGCGGTCCAGCACCTACCAAGCAAGCAGGCACAGGACCCTGGGTTCAAACCCCTGTACAAAATAAATAAATAAATAAATAAATAAATAAATAAATAAAAAATAAAATTCCAGACCTCACACATACATGCTCCCACATACATATAAAAACACTTGCAGTCAGGTGCAATGATGCATGCCTGGAATCCCAGTGGCTTGAGGGGTGGAGGCAGGAGGATCGCAAGCCTGAGATCTGCGCAACCCAGCAAGACCCTGTTTCAAAAAGCAAAAAATATAGGCTGGGGGCACAGCGTGTCGGTCTAGCACCCACAAAGCAAGCAGGCGCAAGACCCTGGGTTCAAACCCCTGTTAAAAAAAAGAAAGAAAGAAAATCAAAGCACTTGTATGTTCTTGTAGGTGGAATCTGAACTGTGGACACCCAGTTCCACCAGGTGAAGTCAATACTGCAGGATGCAGTGCTCCCTACAGAACTCAGGGTGGCAGTGTTTCCACACAATCTACAATAACAGTCTTGTCTTGGTGGGTCGATATGGCGAAACACCCCACAATGTCCTGGGTTTAAATGGGACACTGAGTGCCCAAAGAGACTGTTCCATGAAATATTCTGTGTCTATTGTATTGTTTGAGAGGCAGTGGAACCTGTGGGGTCCTCCTTGGAGTTCTCCCTGTCCCATGTAGTTTGGGCACCAATTCCCCAAATCAGATTTCCTCCCCAAAACCTACAGCATGGGGGGAATATGGCTGCTATCGTAGAATTTTTTATTGTAGGGATTTCCACCCAGTTGGGAAGACCATATCCTCTTGTGGGCGGGATGCTCTCCGACCGACCCAGAGGGAATCTGTAGCAGATCTGACCATGTGCTGTGATCGTACTTGGAACTGCTCTGCTTGTGGCTAATTGTGCCACTAGGCTCTGCCGAAAAGGAGCACTCTGTCCGCGTGGGGCTCAGTCGCCTCCACAAACCCCAGATTTCTCCACAGTGCAGTGGGTTGACTTGGGTTCACCTCTGGTGTGTCTGGGATCCGTGTATATGTGTGCCCATATGTCTGTGGAGATTGTGTCTGTACACCTGACCTGCCACAACAGGAGGGAGGGAGCTGCGTCTCAGCTCTAGACGCACGTATCGCTGGCACCGGTTTCCCCATTCCCTCCGCGGCCGCTACAGATGGCGATTCCATGTGCCACCTCAAACTGACTCACCTGGAATTTGTAGTTTGTGTCCCGCAGGCAGGGTGAGAGTGTGCTGCCAAAGTTGCACACCGTGTTGGGTCTGGCCCCCGTCGGTGCGTGTGTGCAAAGTCCCCTCTGAGTCTCCAGGATTCTATCTGCCGTCTGTGTGATGGTGAGATGGCGGTGGTCCCACTGCTGTCCACTGTGTAGCTCCTCCAAAGCCAAATCCTTGATTTCAGTGTACACCTAGTTTCATTCTCTATCTCCCAAAATAAATTATCACTGTTTCTATCTATTCAATGTGAGTTTAAAACCCCTAATTGAGGCTTCCCATTACTCTGGGACAGATGGCATGTGTTATCTGTCCACCATCTTGACTCATAAATGCTTTTAAGAAACAGTGCTTGAGCTGACTCATGAAGGAAAGCTAGAGTTGGGAGAGGACAAATTTTTAATTTAACATTAACTCCTCTGTTATAATTTCTGTTATTTAAATGGAAATAAGCTTTTTTTCCACAAAATAAAGACTGTCTTTAATGTCTTCTCTCATTTCTTGTAAGAAAATATTGACACTGATTGAACTATATATATCTGTGAGCCCAAATGAGAATCAAAGAAGCAAAGTGTGGAATGACTTTTGCCAAATCTGTGCAGCTTTTCCTTGTGTGATCAGGAAGGTGATAATTAAGACACTTTATTTTTCAAATTTATATAGGTGTTCCTTTAAATGGTCTTAATTGGTAATGTAGGCCTCAGATTGTGTATTCTTGATAGCCTGAAACTGTTTTTTATTAGAATACCTAATGCAATATATCATGTGTATTTACCTCTTAAATAAGGTTATTTTGTAGTGATGTTTTCCTACCTAATTCTGCTTTGGCTCTCTGTAGAGCTTCTATTTCCTAACAATGTCCCATTGATATACCTTTTCACTTATTTCTATTTTGAAATATATTTTATTGGTAATTTTTTAGGTGGTATACAGCTTAATGGGTTTCATTTTGACATTTCATAGATGTACATATACATAGATGTACATTGCTCATGTTTACCAACCACATCATCCTAACCCCTACCCACACCAATCCCCTTCCATCAATGGTTCCTCTTCTACTTACAAATCTTGTTCATTGGTGTTGGTGTGTATGTATATACATATAAATGTAAATGTAAATATAAATAAATATATATTCTGCAGATTTGTCCTTAGGGGCAAAACATGGTATTTCCTTTCCTTTCTCTTTTGTTCTCTTCCTTTCTCTTATTACCCTTTCTCATGAACCCCCCCCACATCCTTAGTCATTTTTCTCCCCCTACATAGACTCCTTCCTACTTTAATAACCTGTGTAGTTTAATATTGAATATATATGGAAACTTATGTACATATGAGAAAAAACATGTAATATTTGTCTTTCTGGGCCTGGCTTCGTTTAAGATGCTGATCTCTAGTTCCATCCATTCTCCAGCACATGCTATAATTTTGTCTGTTTATGGCTGAATAAAACTCCATGGTTTATATAGACCATTTCCCCCACTTGTCTCTTGAGGGACACCTAGATTGATTCTGTATCTTGCCAATGGTAAATAATGCTGCAACAAACAAGGATGAGAGGATGTATCTATGGTATGTTGACTTATATTCCTTTGGATATACACAGAAATGGTATAGCTGGGTCATATAGTAGTCCTACAGTTAGTTTTTTGAGGAACTTACATGCTGATTTCTATAGTGGCTGCACCAACTTGGATTCCCACTAGCAGTATACTAGGGTTCCATTCTCCCTGCATCCTCACCAGCATTTGTTGTTTGTTTTGTTGATGCTAACTCTTCTGACTGAGGTAAGATGGTATCTCAATGTAGTTTTGGTTTGAATTTCCATGATGGCTAAGGATGTTGAATTTTTTTTCATATGACTCTTGGCCATTTATATTTTTTCTTTTGAGGCCTCTGTTTAGTTCATTTGGCCATTTTTTTGATTGGATGTTTTGCATTTTTATGTTTAATTTTTTGAACTCTTTATTCTAGATATTAATCGCCTGCCTGATGTGTAGCTGGCAAAGATTTTCTCCCATTCTGCAGACTGTGTCTTCACTCTGATACTTGTATTTTGATGTATAAATGCTTTTTTATTTCATGCAACCCCATTTGGCAATTCTTGCTATTGTTTCTTGCACTATTGGAATCCTTTTCAGAAAGTACTTGCCTATGCCTATGTCTTGAAGGATTTTCCCTATGTTTTCCTCTGGCAGCTTCAAAATTGCCCAGCTTATGTTAAGGGCTTTCATCCATTTTGAACTGATTTTGGTACAAGGTGAGAGAGAGGGATCTAATTTAAGTCTTCTACATGAGGATATACAGTTCTCTCAGTACCACTTGTTAAAAAGGCTTTCTCTTTTCCAACTTATGTTTTTGGCACCTTTATTGAATATCAGGCGCTGTAGCTACATGAGTTTTTCTGGATCCTCTATCCCAGTGGTCTACCTGTCTGTGTGCCACTTTCATGCTGTTTTTGTTACTATGGCTCTGTAGTATAATTTGGAATCAGGTACTGTGATCCCCCTTGCATTGTTCTTTCTGCTCATGATTGCTTTAATGATTTGGGGTCTTTTATGCTTCCACATGAATTTAAGGATTGTATTTTCTATTTTTGTGAAGAAAGTCATTGGAGTTTTGGTAGGAATTACATTAAATTTCTAGATTGCTTTTCAGTAACATAGCCATTTCCACAATGTTAATTCTTCAGATTCATGAGCATGGCAGTCTTTCCATCTTCTGGTGTTTTCTTCAATTTCTTTCTTTAGTGTTTTAATGCTTCCACTGTAGGAGTCTCTCACTTCCTTGGCTAGGTTTACTCCTAGGTATTTCATTTTTTTGAAGCTATTCTGAATGGGATCAGTTTCCTGATTACTCTCTCAGCCAGATCATTATTGGTATATAGAAAAGTTACTCATTTTTATGTTTTTTTTCTATCTTGCTACTTTCCTGAAAGTGTTTATGAGCTCTATGAGAATTCTGGAGTCTTTTTTTGTTTGTTTTGTTTTGGTGGTACTGAGGAATCAGCCCAGGGCCTTGCACTTGGATGCTTTGCAAGTGCTGTACCACTGAGCTGCACCCTCAGCCCATTTTTTTCCCCCCTCTGGTCTTGAATTTGGGATCCTCCTGCCTCCACCTCCCAAGTCACTGGGATTACCGGCGTGCACCACTGTGCCTGGCTCTGGAGTCTTTAGGGATTTTAAGGAGAGGATCATATTATCTGCAAATAAGGATTGTTTGACTTCTTCCTTTGCTATTTGTATCCCTTTTATTTCTTTCTCTTACCTTATTGCTATGGTTGAGTTCAATTCCTAAATTTTAATAGCAGTGGAAAGAGTGGATACCCTGCTATTAGAGGAAGTTTTTTTTTTTTTTCAGTTTTTCCTCATTTAGTATGAGGTTGGTCATAAGTTTTACATATATTGCCATTATCATGTTGTGGTATGTTTCTTCAAAACCTAGTTTCTTCAGGGATTTTATCCTGAGAGGATACTGAACTGTGTCAAAGGCTTTTTCTGTATCTATTGATGTGATAATGTTATTTCTGTTTGAGTCTGTTTGTGTCATAATTCATTTATTATCTTATATATGTTGAACTACATTGTATCCCTGGAATGGAACCAACTTGATCATAGTGTATGGTCATTTTAATGTGCTGTTAAAGTCAATATGCAAGTATTAAGAATTTAGGCATCTGTGTTCATCATTGAAATTGGTGTATAGTTTTCTTTTGTTGTGTCCTTATCTGGTGGTATCAGGGTAATACCAACTTCATAGAATGAACTTGGCAATGTTCCTCCTATTTCTCTTTTATACAATAATTTGAGGGTCATTGATGTCAGTTATTCTTTAAAGATCTTGTAGAATTCAAAAGTGAATCCGTTCAGTCCTGGGATTTTTTTTTGTTGTTGTTGTTGGGAGTCTACTGCTGCTTCATCCTCACTGATTGTTACAGGTCCGTTTAGGTTGTTTATATTATCTTGATTTAATTTTGGTAGTCCATATATGTCTAGCAGTTTACCCATCTTATTTAAGTTTTCCAGTTTTTGAAATACAAGTTTTCAATGTATTCTCTATTGAATCTATGGATTTCATTGACATCTGTAGTAATGTCCCATTTTTTCACCTCTAATTTTATTGAGTCTTCCTTCTCTCTTGTTCTTTTGGCCAAGGGTTTATCAATCTTATTTATTTATTTAGGTGGTACTGAGGGTTGAACCCAGGGCCTCACACTTGCATGCTTTGCAAGTGATGGACCATTGAGCTGCCCTCTAGCCCATTTTTTTACCTCTTGAGACAGGGTCTTGCTAAATTATGCAGACTGCCGCTGGTCTCAAACTTGCAATCCTCCTGCCTCTACCTCCCGAGCTGCTGGGATTATAGGCGTGGGCCATTGTGCCTGGCTGGGTTTGTCAATCTTGCTTATCACTTCAAAGAACCAGCTCTTTGTTTCATCAATTGTTATTATTCTTTTAGTCTCAATTTCATTAATTTCTGTTCTGAATTTTATTATTTCTTTCCATCTATTAACTTTGGGTTTTGTTTGTTAGGTTTAAGACCTTGAGGTGCATCATTAAGTTATTTATTTGAATCCTCTCTGATTTTTTAATGTAAACACTCATAGCTATAAATTTCCTTTTCAGAATCTCCTTTGCTGTATCCCAAAAGTTCTTGTGGGGCATGCGACTCCCAGCCGGGCCCGGATGTTTGGCCAGGCGGCGGTGCTGTGTACACAGACACTACACACAATTCATTCGGGACCCTGAGGTGAGGGGCACAGGCAGAGATGGGAGAAAGGAAAAGCCTCAGGTGCTTTTGCCTTCCAGGGGCAAACACTCGTGTTGGTGATCTTGGTGGTCACGAGGAAACAGTTCTTGCTTCGTTGGTGATCAGACAGAACAGGTTCTCTCCTTGTTGATGGTCGCAGCAGGAGAGTGTTCTTTCCTCATCAAAGATCTGGGTGAAAGAGTGGGAAAGCTGTTTCCTCCACCGTGGTCTGGGTGAGAATGGGGTCTTTCCTTGTTGATGGTCAAAGATCCGGGCCAGAATGGTCGAGCTGTTTCCTTGCCAATGGTTCAGCGAGAGGAAGGTGAAAAGATCTTGCTTAGCCGATGGTCTAGGCAAAAATGATCAAGTTGCTGCAGCGCAGCTCCTTATATAGCTCTCGCCCACGAATCACCTGAGCCAATCAGCTTTGAGTCCAATTGTCCAATCAGGTTCGGGGGATTTGTGAAGGGTTTTGTACAAATGTACAACCACGTTACTTCATTGTCCCTAGATTTCTAATTCACAAACCAGATATTGAAAAGCTGTTTCCCCAGTTTGGGGGTTTTTGCCAATTTCCTCCCAATTTTTCCCTATAGTTCTAGTGGGTTGTGTTTGCATTTTCATTTCATTCTAGGAAGTTTTTATTTTCCCCTGATTTTTTCTAGGACTCATTGATCATTTAAGGGTGCATTGTTCAATTTCCATGTATTTGTATAGTTTCTGTAATGTGTCTTGCTATTGATTTCTAGTTATATTCCATTATGGTCTGATAAGATACACAAAATTATTTCAATTTTCTGTATTTGTTAAAACTTGATTTATGGCCCAAAATATCATCTATTTTAGAGAAGGTTCCATAGGTTTCTAGGAAGATTGTGGGTTTTGTAGCTTTTGAATGAAATATTCTGTAGATGTCTACTAAGTCAATTTGATCTGTGTAGTGCTTAACTCGGAACTTTATTGTGTGCTTTCTTTTTTGTTTTTGTTTTTGGTATGTGTAGCTATTCTATTTATTGATAAGAGTGAGGTATTAAAGTCACTTACTATTATGTCTGGACCTTTCTGTTCCTTTATGTCCAATAGTGTGGGTTTTATGACATTGGGTGAACCGATGTTTGGTGCATATATAATTGTTACATCTTCTTAATTGTTATTATGTAGTCATACTGTTTCTCTTCTGACTAATTTTTACTTGAGGTCAACTGTTTAATATAAAGGAGGCTGCTCCTCATTTAAAATTTTTAAAAAATATATTTTGGCTTCTACTTGCCTGCCATATCAATTTCTGTCCTTTCAGTCTGGTAGTGTCCTTGCAAGTAAGATGTGTTTCTTGCAGACAAAAAATTATTGGATCTTGTTTTTTTAATCCAATCTATCAATGAATATGTTGTATTTAGAGAGATAAGACTATTTACAACTAGGGCTATTGTTGGCAGGAGTTTGCTATTGCTTGTAATTGTGTTGGGTATTCTCCTGGTTGGTTCATATATTTTTCATTCTTTGTCTCTTATTCAGAGTATGCTGGGTTTTTACATTAGACATGACTGTTTCTTTCCTAGTTCTCATTAGCTCATCTGCTTCTCTTACAATGTTTCTTCCTTTTTTTAAAAAATGATACTGGGGAGTTGAACTCATGACTTTGCAAGTGTTCTATCACTGAGTTGCACCCCAGCACATTTTAAATTTTGTATTTAGTTTGAGTCAGGTCTTGCTAAGTTATACAGACTACCTCTTGCCTCCAGAGTTGCTGGGATGACAGACGTGTGCCACCATGTCTGCCTCATGGTGTTTATTCTTTCCTGTGCTCTCATGACTGAGATTCTTTCTCCTATGTGTATAGGACTTCTTTAAGTATCTTCAACAATGCTAGCTAGGTGGTCATGAATTGCATAATCTGTGCTTTCTTTGGAGAGTCTTTATTTCTCCATCAATTTTAAATGATAACTTTGCTGGATGTAATAACCTTGGTTGGCAGTTATTTAATTTCAGGGCTTGATATATATCATTATGACCTTAATAAGTCAAATAAAAAACACAGTAGAAACCATCACCAGTAGACTAGATCAAACAGAAGAAGGAATATTAGGGATAGAAGACAAGGTTGAAGAAATGCTTTATTCAAAGAAAAATATAAAAGAACATGACCACAGCTTCCAAGAATGCTGAGACATAATTAAGAGACCAAATCTAAGAATTCAGGGGTAGCAAAAGGAGCTGAGATAAAAATTAAGTTATAGAAAATCTAGTCAGTGAAATTATAGCAGAAAATTTCTCAAATCTGAGGAGAGAAATGGACGTCTAACCTCAAGAGGCATTTAGAGCCCTAAATAGATATGACCAGGAAAGAACCTTCCCAAAACACATTATAGTTTAAATTCCAAGACCAAAGAACAGAGAAAGTTAAAAGCTGTGAGAGAAAAACAGCAACTCACAAAGGCAAACCCATCAGAATAACATCAGACCTCTCAGCACAAACTCTAGAATCTAGGAAAGCGTGGAAAGCCATGGGCAGCCTATGCCACTCAATGAGACTCTGCTTCAAAACAAAAATAAGAAAAGACTTGGGGGTGCTGTACAATAGTACAGCACTTGCCTCATGCAAAACCCTGGATTCAATCTGCAGCACAGCACAAAAAACATATGACTAGAGCAGCTTCTTTCTGTGTCTTCTAATACTGGAGTCTGTTAGGTGGAGGTAGTGTGCAGGTTAAGAGGGAGTCATATCTGACCTCAGCTCAGAGTTGTCAGTCTGTGTGAAGATTCCTGCAGGTTGAGGCTACCATTCACCTTTCCTGAGCCTCCTGCTACCCAAATCTCCCAGCGTGTTAGTGTCCCACCTTCCCCCTCTCTGTAACTGCCTGCTGCAGCTGTTTCACACCCTGGGAGTGTGGCAGCTTAGCCCTGGGCTCCCAGACCAGCGATGATTCTTTGTTTTCAGGACTCTGGACTGGTTCTGTCTCACACAATAGGTTCTCTCTCAAGAGGGCACCCAGTCATGGCCCTCTGAAATACTGATCATGGTAAAATGAATCCCTTCTTGTTGACCCCTCTAGTCTGGAAGAGCCACTCTCTCTCTCCAAATCCCCCACATGGGTCCCAGGAGTTCAGGGACAATGGATTTGTCCTGTGGGACAGCCAGTCTGCCCACCAGGGCTGGCTGGCTTACTGGGGCAAGGGCTCTGATCTGGAGATGTGTCCTGCTCACTCCCTGCTCAGCACCATTCTGCACTCTGAGACTATCCTATAACCTCCTGTGTGATTTTTGTGCTTTTCAGTCTTTCTCTTTTTGGAAGAGAGTCCACTCTTTTCTATTCTGACTCCTTTGTTTTATCACATAACACAGAAACTACTCCTTATCTGCCATCTTACACTGGAAGTCCTATGAGACATCTTGCCTGTCCCCTCCAACTTTTTAATATGTAAAGTTTTAAAACCTGAAAAGTTGAAATAATACTTCAGTGAACACTTACACTACATTTAGACTTACCAATTTGTGATGTTTAAAGACATTTGTTTAATCTTTGAGTGTATATACACATACATATTCATAATTGCCTGCAGCTGTACCACTGTGGCATCCTACCCTGTCAGATTGTGGAAGCTAAGCAGGGTTGGACCTGGTTAGTACTTAGATGGGAGGCTGCCTGGGAACACCAGGTACTGTAGGCTTGGGAGGTGGACCCGGCAACCATCAGCCATTGAACACCCTATGAATAGCAGTAGTGTTTCATCTGTTATACATAGGGTTGCTATGAGTTGGACACCGACTCAATGGGACCTAACAATGACATTCATAATTAATAATAAAATTGAAAATAAGTTGCAGACATGATGACATTTTACCCCTGAATACTTCAGTGTGAATCTTGAAGAGGCAAGGTGCATATTCTCATCCCTAAGTCTGAAAACATGATTAAATCCCAGGAACTTAACTTCAAATAAATAATATCAATTTAATATAGATTTTGATTTAAATTTCTTCAATTATAATAAAACATTTTTAAAGTCCTTATTTGGATCTAGGAACCAATCAAGGATCATACATTGCTTTTGGCCGAGAGGTAGCTTTTAATTTTATAGGCACCATGTTGTAAACTATTATATATGTTGTCTGCTCTTACAGAGTCATTTGCATTCTTTAAGACTCTTTCAAGAAGAGTGCATGATACTTATTAACTATATAATAAAATAAGCTGCTTTCCCAGCTGCTGCAGAGCCCTGAAGGTTAACTCTGAAAATGATTTTTCCAGTAACCAAATGAGTTGAACTGTTGCTTTAAAAATTCTTTTTAGTGGTTCTTTCCCAGCCTTTGAACTTTTCACTAAGCATTAGTCATTTTTAATAAAAAATACATTTTGTTTGTAGGTCTCAATAGCATTTTATTCTAATAAAATATGGAAAAATTTACTAGGTTCAACCAATTGTAGCTCTTAAAAAAGTTTTGAAATGAAACACTAAGTTACACTCCTACCCTCCTAAGTTAATAAATTATATAATTACTAAAGGCTGTGATGGTCTTCAGAGTTTCATAATTTTAAAAACTGATGTCAGATGAAATATTGAAATACTATTAAAAATGTCAGATTCCCTGAAAAGCACCCTCTGCTCAGTTACTCTAAAAACCATGGCAACATTAGCCAAACATTTTCTCTATCAATGTAGAGAATTTGCGATTCTTTATCCTTGTGAGTGGCTCATTTGTTACTGCATTTTTTTTGTGGATGAAGCAGTATTATTCAATGTTATGTCCCAAAAGGGTGCTTTTAATTTGATTATTTCATCAGCTTCAATTCTGTATGTTGTTTATGGTTGCAACATCAGTAAGAGACGGGAGGATTAGGTCATTAGAGGCTATAAAGTATTTATATTTATTTATCATTTTAATAAAAGTTCTCCGCATTATTTGTTGGGAGAAAAGTTCTCCACATTATTGGGTAACTGACTCCCCAAAAAACCAATCAGCCATTGAGAACCGTATGAATAGCAGAGAAGCACTAACAATAGTGTCTTGCCTGTTGTACGTAGGGTCGCTATGAGTTGGACACTGATTCAGTGGCACCTAACACCACCACCACCACATTATTTCAACCACACTGGATATTCTTATTAGCATTTTTGTGTCATCTTCAGCCCCATCTTTTCAAGCTTTCCAGTGCAAATTTCCCCTTTTTCCTTCAAATATACCTTTATGAGTCATATACTTAGGTTTTATGGTTTTTAATTTGTTTTCAGCTCATCTCCAGTCATTTTATTTGTGCTTTGGGAATTCCGCCCCTTGCCCCAGGTGTCTTAAGGAATGTCCCCCTCCTTCCAACTTTCCTTGTACTTCAGAATAATTTTCTGCAGAAACATTAAAACTTATCCCAGGCTCTGTTGGATCGGTAAATTGGTCATCTGCTGAAAGAGCATTAGCTGATGAAAGGGATCTTTTTCCACTCCTCTAACTCAACGGGCCTGTCTCTTCTTGAGGGCTCAGACTCCTGTCACACGCCACTTTCCCCAGATCTTGTATTACTGTGCTCTAGACTTCATCACTCATCCTTAGAAACATCTACCTCTGATGTCTCCAAATTTGGGGAATTGACATCTTGTTCATTGCCTATTCCAGCAGGCCTGCATTGTATTCTCAGTGAAATGATCATCCACTTCACTACTGTAAATTCTTACTCTGTAGTTTCTATATGCTTAGGGTCCAAAACTAAACTGGAGAGTCTTGCCTGCACCACTTGTTCCCCCAACCATGTTTCTGTCTACCTAAAAGCACATCCATTAGGTGACCCTGGAAGTAACTCAAATTTAACATGTCCAACATAGAACTCCTTGTTAACGGCACCAGACAAGAACAACTGTTTCCTTTGTTTGCTACTCCATTCTGCATGTCTGGAGCATACATGTCCTAAGTGCGTTTTTGCTGGATGAATGAGCAAACGAATTATATTTCTCTCAACTGAATTTATTCTCCTTTCTCACTTCCTATCTTCTTCCTAATCTTGCCCCTTACTAACTTGCAGAGAGGACATTAAAATTTTTCTATTTCAGGGTTTTAGATTCGAGGAAGAGGATTAAGTTTGGGATTATGCTTCCAAAGGAAAAGGAGCTAGAAGCCAGGCTGGAGTTGAGATCAGCAGAAAGATTAGAATCCTGGAAGGATTTGGGCTATTTTTGGCAATTTTTCCCAAGGTTGCGGAAGGGGACAGTGCTTTGGGAGATGCTTTTCATGTGATAGAAAGAGATGTTTACTCCTATGCTGAGACCCAACCAGCGACGGAATCCCCAGTGGGGTGGCGCAGGTGTCTGTGTCTGTGAGCATGAGCGCATGTACAGGTGATTAAGCACGGGGAGTCTTGGTCTTAGTTTATTCTCTCCCTGTTCTTGGATCTCTAGCAATCAGTTACAACAAATATGGCACACACATATTTTTGGTGATTACATATATGCAGGGTTTTTTTTTTTAAACTGGGCTTATTGTTCAGCTTTTATGATGAAAATTCATGGTATTAATTGAAAGGATTAATTGAAAGGATTGAAAGGATTAATTGAAAGGATGCTCTATAACTTTGAACAATTCACTTACTACTGCAGATTTAGATTATTTCCATTTTTCCCACTTTTAAAATAAAACTAAGAAATGTCTTAATAGGTTTTTTCTTGCGGACTGTTTTTTGCAACACTTACATAATCATATTCCTCCAGAGCTTTAAGTCTGAGTCATGTTTTAAGTCTTGGTTTCCCATGTTTCCCTGAGGATTTTCTGTTTGTATCAATGCCCAGAAAGCATAATAGCTTCTTCCAGGTTTCGTATATTTTGCAATTCTTTTTTTTTATTAGCCACTGACTATGGATTTAATGAGGGCTACAGCCATACCACTGTAGCATCCCATCCCATCAGATCTCAAAAGCTAGGCAGGGTCGGGCCAGGATAGTACTTGGATGGGAGACTGCCTGGGAATAGCAGATGCTGTAGGCTTGGGAGAAGGACCCAGCAACCCACTCCCAAAAACCAATCTGCCATTGAAAACCCTATGAATTGCAGAGAAGCACTGATAATGTTTCGCCTGTTGTATGTAGAGTCGCTATGGGTCCAACACTGACTTGATGGCTCCTAACAACAACAAATGGATTTAATAATCAAAATTTTTTTAGGTATTTGAGTCGACACACCACTGTGAATTTACTGATATTTAAGAAAAGTTGGGTATTTAAACTAAGTGCAGTGGGGCAGCATCAGTTTTTTGTTTTGGGTAACCATTTTTTCTTGAGAAATCCATGTATTTATTGCCATTTGTTAGACTTAAATACTTTTTACAATTAATCTTTTAGCTTAATTTGAAATCCACATCTGTGAGCTAGATGGTGAATCCCCACCTTCCTATGTTTGTTATGTGGATTTTAGTTATCATTATTGTTTAAAAATTTTCAATTTAATATATTTTTGACACAGTAATGCATACACATGATAAAAAATTCAAACATCACAAAAGATGTATGGTAAAAATATCCTCTGATCTCTTCCCTAGTATAGACCATGGTTAACCAGTTTTTGTGTATCTTTGTTACTCAGTACATATTATAGTTTTTTTTGTCATATTTTCTTCTAAAACTATACTGTTTCTGAAAAGGGAGACATTTTGTTCTAATTCATATACTTGTTGCCATTTTAATAATATATATACACCTCAGTGTCGTTTTTTTTCTTGCCCTCCAGTATTAGGGGGTTGAACCCAGAGATTTATGCATGATGGGAAAGTACTCTGCTACTGAAATACACCCCTCAGGTCCTCATTTTTTAAAAAAATTGTTGTTTTGAGACAGGGTCTCACTGAGTTGTGCAGGATGCCTCTGGCTTCTTGAACTCAATCCTCTTGCCTCAGACTCCTGAGTTGCTGAGTTTATAGGTATGTACCATGGCACATTTGTAAGGTGGCTTTTTGCATATTTACACATAAAAATCTGAGTGAAGACTGGTTTTGATAGTCATGAACCATTTTGGAGAACTAAAATTGGGAAAATAGAAAGGAATTGTGGACAGGTAGAGAAAAATGAGTAAGCCTGGGTGGGAGGTGTGAAAGTAGGAGCCAAGATGGAGTGCCATGTTTGAGGAGCATGTTCTAATGTGATTAATTTATAAATACTTTTTGTCCTGTCTAAAGTTACCACAGACAGGTACTCTTGTTATCCATACTGTTGGATGATAAATTATTCTATTTTGTTCTCCCTTATCTTTTTTTTTAAATTTGTGAAATCAATTTTAATGCTTCCTCTTTCCTTTCTGACTTTTTTTTTTTAAATGGTAGTGGGGGTTGAACCCAGGGCTTGTATGCTTTCAGTGCTGGACTGCTGAGCTGCACCCCCAGCCCATTTCTTTTACTTTTTTTGAGACAGGGTCTCACTAAGTTATGCAGACTGCCTCTGGTTTTGAACTTGTGATCCTCCTGCCTCCACCTCCCAACTTGCTGGGATTACAGGTGTGGGCCACTGCACCTGGCTCTTTCTATTTGAGCCACTCTTTTTCTTAGTCAAGGTAAAGGTCTGTTAATTTTATCTTTTTCAAAACCAACTCTTGGTTTTATAAATATTTCTAAATGTTTTCTGTTCAATATCATTTATTTTTCCTTTTTTTTTTGCCTTATTTCTGCTAACTTGGCCTTTTTATTTTTTTTTCTAGTATGGAATAATTAGAGTCCACTGTTACAGACACTGCGTAGCTAAAGCAAGGTTGAATCAGAAGAATAAAGCTAGGCTGGGGTTGGTGGTGGATGATTGTAATTCCAGCAGTTAGGAGGCTAAAGCACAAAGATTGCCCCGAGTTCAAGGCCAGCCTGTCCACATAGCAAGTTCCAGGCCAGCTTGGGCTATAGAGTGAGATACTGTCACCCCCCCCCAAAAAAAAAAAAATCAATCAAATCTGGAAGCATCAAACTTCTTGACTTAAAAATATACACAAAGGTACAGTAATCAAAACAGTGTGGCAATGTCATAAAAATGATATATATAGATCAATGGAACAAAATAGCCCAGACACAAATCCATGCATATACACTCCACTGATCTTGACAAGAGTACAAAGACTATACAAATGGAAAGGAGTCCCTTCAATAGATGCGGTCAGGAAAACTGAATGTCTACTCTGTATCTCCAAATATCCAAAAGAAAAATCAGCTCAAAATACCCTGGACTGGAACTTAAGACACAAAACCATAAAATCATAAAACTGCTAGGATAAAATATAAGGAAAACCCTTAACACTGACTTTGACAATGAGTTCTTGGATATAAGACTGAAAGGCCAGGATACAAAAGCAAAAACAGACACGTGAGATTATATCAAACTAAAAACTTTGGGCCATGGATGCAGCTCAGTGGGAGAGTGCTTGCCTAGCACCTGTGAGTCCCTGTGTTCAATCCAAAGTACTGAAAAGAAAAAAGGATGGATACTATAAAAAAAAGCAAAATATAAGAAGGATTTGGGAAAAGGGCACTCTAACACACTATTTAGTCCCAATGTAAACGAGTGTGATTAGTATAGAAAATATTATGGAGGTTCCTCAATATCTAAAGATAGAATTGCTATATGATTCAGCAATTGCAATTCTAGTTACAGATCCAAAAGTATCGAAAAGAGGATCTTGAAGAGACATCTGCACTCCCATGTTCACTGCAGCATTATTCACAATAGTCAAAGCCTGGAAGCAGCCTAAATGTCCACCAGTAGATGAATGGGTAAAGAAAATGTGGCATATAAATAAAATGGAATATTATCCATCCTTAAAAAAGGAGGAAATCTTTGCTATTTGCAACAACATGGAATCATAGGCTATTGTGTTCAGACAAATACTACATTATCTCAATTATGAAAAATCTCAAAATAGTTAAGATTCATAAGCAGAGGTAGAGTGGTAGTTGCTGGGAGCTTGTAGTTGGGTGATATGGTCAAAGGGTAAAAAGTTTCAATCCTCAAAAAAAAAGTTATAGAGACATACTTTATACCATAGAATCTACAGTTAACAATACTTCATACTTCCAAAATTTTTTTCTAGGGGAAGGGAAGAAAAGAAGCAAACAAAACTCATGGAGGCATTAGAACTTGAGAGTGAAGATGTGGATTATTTCAATTATTGTACTTTATAAATCCAGTTTTCACATTCCCCATTTTCAGTATTTAGAAAGATTAATTTTTATTTACAAGCAATGAAAGTGAACCATGTTAGAATATGAGTGCGGTTAAAAGGTTATCTCCAACCACATTTTTACCACTGTAAACTCAAAATTTCAAATTACGTTCACATCTGTTCACCATATGAAATGACATCTATTTGTAATTTAATAGATTATTTCTTATTAGAATATTATAAAACTATGTTGTATTACTAATCATTTCATAATTATTAGTCTTTATTCATAGATTTTGAAATTCTCTAGTGTTGATACTAGACAGTGTACCTCTTTTTAAAAAGGAAAAATATGTTTTTATTATTTCAGCTCTCACCTACTCTCTTGAAGTGTCTTCCCTTTTGGAATCCCCACATCTAACTTATCCCTATCTAATGTGTCCTCCACCGACTCACAATTAAACTTCTTTTGACAATTATCAGTAAAGATTTATAGTGTGTAAACAACTAGAGAAGAATTAATCTTCTATGTTTAACTTTTATATATAAGTGAAAACATGGCATTTCTCTTTTTGGGACTGGGTTACTTCACACAAGATGATCTCCAAGTCTATTTTGCTGCAAATGCCACAATTTCATTCTTTATGGCTGAATAATATTCCATAGCATATAAGTATATACCACAATTTTAAAGTCCATTCTTCTGTGAAGGACATTTGGGCTGATTCCATATCCTTGCAATATTGAACAATGCTGCAATAAACATGGAAGTGCAGCAGTCTGTGGTATGATTTAGCTTCCTTTGAGTGTGTACGTAAAGAATGGGGTTGGTGAATCAAAAGGTAGTTCTATTTTCAGTAGACTGAGGAACCTCCATACTGATTTCCATAGTGATTGTACTCATTTATAATCTTACCACCACTGTAAAAAATTCCTGATTCCTCACATTCTTGCCAGCACTTATTGCTGTCAGTTTTGTTGATGCTGGTCATTCTGACTGGGATAAGCTGGAATCTCAGTGTAGTTTTAATTTGAATTTCCCTGATAGCAGTGCAATTCCCATTAAAATTCCAATAAAATAATTCACAGAAATAGAAGAAAAATCCAAAAATTTATTTGTAAACACAAAAGACCCTGAATAGCTGAAACATTTCTAGCCAGTAAAAGAAACACAGGCAGCATCACAATACCAAACTTTAAATTATACTACTGGTCACAATTACAGAAACATCTTGGTATTGGCCCCAAGTAGGCATGAAGATCAGTGGAACAGAACAGAAGATCCAGACGTAGATCTGTGCGGTTTCAGCCACTTGATCTTTGACAAAGGTGTCAAACGCACAATGGAAAAAATAGTCTCATTAACAAAGAGTGCTGGAAAAACTAGATGTCCACACATAGAAGAATGGAAATAGGTCTGTCTTTAACTCTGACCAAAAATCAAATCAAAATGGATCGAAGATCACCACTTAAAACTAGAAACTGAAGTTATTAGACAAAGGCGGTAGTACACTTCAACATACTGGTGTTAGGCAAGGTTTTTCTTAGTAAAACTCCCATAGCCCAGGAAATAGCACCAAGAGTAGATTAATGAGATGACATAAAATTAAAAAGCTTTTGTATTGTAAAGGAAATAACCAATAAAGGAAGAACCTGTGGAATGGGAGAAAATCTTTGCTATCTATACACCTGATAGAGGATTAAGATCTAGGATAGATATTAATTAAAAATTTAAATGCACCCCTAGATAATCCAGTTAATAAAGGGCCAGTGGAACTGAACAGTTTTCAAAAGAAGAAATACAAATGGCCAACAAACATGAAAAAATGTTAAATTCTGTTTAACAGATTTCTAAACGGTGCTCTGGGAATATTAGTATCTGACAAGGTACTAATAGATATGTGATTTAACAGAAGTTTCATACTGAACTTGGGAAACATGGGGAAAGTGCAGGATTGATAGTAAAGATTTTTAGTGAAATTCATAAATTACAAGATCTAAGATGTGAAATGCGTCCATCTGATCTGCTAAGGTATTTTACAACATATTTAGAATGAGGAGGAGATCTATTAGAGAGCTCTATCATTCTCTTAACTCTGGTTGGTAGATATCATCTTTGTACTTGGCAGCCGTGTTATTCTTCTTTTTTAGTGTTTGTAGAATGCAATTTTGGCAGTTCCTGAGGGGAGTAGAATTTACTGAGGCAGTTTATATTTTTAACGTGCAATAACTTGTAATGTCAGAAGCTGCTTTGAAATGCCAGAAGAAAATATTTCCCCTCTCTCTGCCTTTCTTCCTTCATAATTGCCATAAACAATGCAAGTTGTATACATAAACCATACAATTATTTATTTTCAATGTTTGATGGTCTGGCTTGAAAAGTCGGACATAGTGCCAAATAGTAAAATGTTTATATATTTATTTTCCTTTGAGTCCAGGGAATGTGGGAGGACAGCCATGACCTGGTCATAAAGGAGCCTCATTGGGAAGGGGCAGGGAGGGCAGCAGCCATATTAGCACTGCTTCCATGGCTGCCACCATCTTTTATGGCAGGGCCTTCTATAATTTGGAAAGGAATTCTGCCTCAAATGTTGTCATGAAATTAGTTGAATAGGAAGTAACTTAATATGAAATAAATAAGAACTTTGTGTTGGGACTGAGGGCGTGGTTCAGTGGCAGAGCACGTAGTAGGCTCTGGGTTTGAAGAACTTTGAGCTTATGTCTTCCTTGATATCCAAAGCTTCCTTGGGGTTTAGATATGCACATACACATTGTAGAAATGCATGAGCTTCCCTTTCCAGGGCTTGAGACTATTATTTTGTAGGAGTTACCTATATCTCTGAGAGAAATAATATGGTGGCTTTTGCTTTAAATGTTTTTCTTCTCTTTGATTTTAGACTCTACTTCAGATTGGTTATGTTGATCATTGAAATCCATAAATACAAATTGTTATTGTCAATATTTAGGGTGAAACTTTCTTATAATTCCTTTGTCTTCCTCTTGAAAACAAGAATTCTGTTAAACAGTGAGGACACCTCAAGATCATAGAACTGTTGATATTTTTATTTGAATTAGTAGCAGAACCAGACTTCACTAGATGTAGTAATTCTGTAGTTGTCACTCCCTTTCTTCTTCATAACATAAATGCAAAATGAAAATAAGGAGGGGAAGAAATTTCAGTGTAGGGCTTGAATGCCTGTTACAAGCCTTATTTGGAGTAAGGAAATATATGTATATATGTTTATATTTTAGGAAACATGCATATTTACATATGAAATATATTTTATATAAATGTTATTTGAAATATATATCTTATATAAAATGGCTAAATAAAACATCTTGTATAATGTAAAATATATATATATCTTGTATAAAATGGCTAAATACATAAAACATATAGGTATGTGTTATATATAATTATATGTAAGTTTATATTAAATATATACATAACATAAAATTCAAAATAAAAATAATGCACCTTTGTTAGGTGCTATTGAGTCAGTGTCTGATTCATAGCGACCCCACGTACAATGGGTGAAATAGTATTGTTAGTGCTTCTCTGTTATTCATAGAGTTTTCAATGGCTGATTGTTTTTTGGGAGTGGGTTGCTGGGTACTTTTCCCAAAAATAATGTGTAGTTATACATAAACATATTTAAGAATATTTATGGTTATGTAATAACATGTAAAATATATAATACATTAGTATATGTTATTTTATATATGTATATTGGAGGGTTCATGTGATAATATCCAGTTCTTTAAAAAAAATAACCCAAAGCAAATATGTTGTTGTGTATAAATGTGCTGGCTTGAGGAAGTTTGTTAATTTTTTAATAAATATTTAAGCTATTTCTTGAAGGTGAATGGTTTGCCATGACCAGACTTCTTTCTAGTAAAGTGTTGTCCTGGTTTCCTGTGTAGCCCAAGTCTTACATTAGTATTCTCTACAAATCAGGGTATTGGAGGTAAATGGATGGCAGTGTCTGATTGTTTGCTGACAGAGGTGTTATGTAATGGGTAGAGTCATCTTTAGTAAGACAGAAGATTAGAAGTAGCCTGTGTGATGTGATAAAACAAAGGCAGAATAGAAAGGAATGAACTCCATTCCAGAGAGACTGGAGAAACACAGAAATCACAAAGGAGGTTGTAAAATGTTCTCAGAGAGAGGAAAGGAGCTGAGCAGTGAGAGGGAGTGAGTAGGACATCTCTTCATCAGAGGCTCCTTGGTGAAGGAGTGGAACCAGAGCCCCCACCCAAAAAGGTAAGCTGGACATCCCTGGTGGGCAGACTGGCAGTCCCATAGGACAAGCCCACAGTCCTTGAAACTCTGGGATCCATGTTGGGGATTTGGTGAGGCAGTGGCTCTTCTAGACTGGAAGGGTGAACATGAAGAAAAGATTCATTCTGCCATGTCACCAGAAGTCATCTTGACAGGAAATCTATTGTGTGAGATTGAGCTACTCTGAGAGCCTGAAAACAAAATAATCACTGGGCAGGGAGCCTGGGATTAGCCTTCCATCACCCTGGGCTGCAACACAGCTGCAGTGGGCAGTTTCAGAGAAGGGGAAAGTAGGACACTGATACGCTGAGAGGTTTGGGCAGCCAGATGCTCAGGCAAAGTGGATAGAAGCCCCACATCCTGGGGAGAGATGAGGACTCCATCTCATGAGGGGAAATTTGGAGATTGAAAACCTTGAGCTGAGGTCAGATAAAGGACTCCACCTTCAACTGACCACCACCTCCCCCCAACAGACTCCCATATTAGAGGACTCAGGAGGGAGCTGCTCCAGTAGCTTACTTTTTAAAATAATTTTAAACATTTTTGGCTGTGCTAGGGATTGAACTCAGGACTTTGCATGGGGTAAATGCTTTATTACTGTGTAGTTCCCCTCAGCCCTTTTCTTATTTTTGTTTTGAGGCAGAGTCTCATTTAGTTGTGCAGGCTGCCTGTGGCCTGAGGCTCAAGATCTTCCTGCCTCAGCCTCCTAAGATGCTTGGATTGGAGTGTACATCGTGGTGTCTAACTCTTTTTCCTTCTTTTAATCATTAGTTTTGTTTTTTCTCCTAATGTAATTTTTGTCTTTAAAATTTTTCTTTATCTCTTGCTGCCTGTATATCTTTTTCTATTTACTATAATTTTAGTATCATTTTACTTTATTTAAAAAAAAAAACTTAGACTTTTTACTTGTTATTGCTTTTATGTTTACCTAATTTTTTTATACTTTTTAAATTGTACAGTTGCTTTTTCCCCTTAATTTTCCTCTTTTCTCTTTCCCTAATACTCATTTCCTTTCTGGATGTCCTTTTCCTTTTATTTTACTTGACCCTTCCTACTTCCATCTTTCTGACTTTTTCTCTGCCCTACTTTTGATTTCAGGCAATTATTTTTTCTTTCACCATAAATAATTTGTAACTTCACAACCTATTCTGTATTATTGTCATCATTTTATGTTCTGTGGGCATTGGTAGTGTAGTAGTTGGCTTTAAGTGATTTTAAATGTATTTTTATATCTGGTTAGGGTGAGTATTGTGCCTGCTACAGGGGTGTGTCTTCTCCTATGGGAGTGGTATCAAGGATTGAGATTCCAAGAGAAAGCTGCTACGATCCCCAAATAGAATAGGAAGTGATATCCATCTCAACAGATGCACAAATCACAGAACACACACACACACACACACACACACACACACACACACACACACACACTGCAACAATCTCCTCAAATGCCATAATTCTTTAACTACGAAATCAAAAGACACTGCTATGGTTGAAAAATCAAAAAATTAAAAATGTTCTGTAAAAAATTATCAATGACTTCAAAGAGGACACAACTAAGCAGATGAATGAAGTAAAGAAACCAATACAGGACCTTGATCAGAAGGTCACCTATGTAGAAAAAAAATCAGAAAAATAGATGAGAAATTTAGCAAGGAAATTGAGATTGTGAAAAAACTAACCTAAAGGTTGGAAATGAAGAACCCAATAAGTCGAATAAAAAACAGTGAAAGCATCACTGGTAGACTAGATAAGCAGAAAAAGGAATATCAGGGACTGAAGACAAAGTTGAGAAAATACTACATTCAGATATCAACAAATTAAGAAAAAATGAATATGACCACAACTTCCAAGAACTCTGAGACATGATCAAGAGACCAAATCTAAGATTTCAGGGTGCAGAATAAGGAGCTGAGATAAAAATCAAAGGTATAGAAAACCTACTTAAATTATAGCTGAACATTTCTCAAACATTAGACAGCCAACCACACAAGGCATTTAGAACCCCAAATAGGCATGGCCAGAAAAGAACCTCCCTACAACACATTATAGTTAAAATTCCAACACTATAGAACAGAGAAATTAAAAGCTATAAGAGAAAAAAACAACTCACAAAGGCAAATCGATCAGAATAACATGAGACCCTCTCAGGACAAACTCTAAAACCCAGGAAAGCATGGAACGATATATTCAAACCATGAAAGTAAATAACTACCAAGATTATCATATCTAGCAAAGTTATCATTTAAAATTCATGGAAAAGTAAAAACCTTCCAAGACGAACAATTTATGACCATCAAGCCATCATTGGAGAAGGTACATAAAGAAATCCTATATACACAGGAGGAAGAAAGACAATTTTAATCATGAGAATACAGGAAAAAGTAAGCTCCATAAGAGGAATTAATGAGAACTAGGTAAGAATCAGTTATGTCTAACTCAACCAGCAAACCCTGAATATGCATAAGGGAGAAAGGAAAGAACAAATAGTGTAGGAACAAACTGGGAAAACACCCAGCATAATTACAAGATGCAGCAAACCTCTTTCAATAATAACCCTAAATATAAATATTCTTAATCTACTACTTGATGTGTTTTAATCAGATAGTTGAGTTATAAGATCCAAAAATTGGTTGTCTGCAAGAAACATCTCACCAGCAAGAACGCTTACAGATTGAAAGTGAAAGGATAGAAATTGATATACCAAGTGAGTGGATGGTTAAAAAAAGAGTAGTCTTCCTTATATTAGACAAAGTAGACTTCAAGTTAAAATTTATTAGAAGAGATAAAGATCACTCCATAATAAAGGGAACAATCAAGAAGATATAACAAGGCTGAATGCAGTGGTGCATACCTGTAATCCCAATGACTCTGGAGGCAGAGGCAGGAGGAAAGCAAGTTCAAGGTCAGAGGCAGCTTGTGAAACCTAGTGAGACCCTGTGTGAAAATAAAATGTGAAAAATGGGCTGGTGATGCAGCTCAGTGGTCCAGTGCTTGCAAAGCATGCATGAGGTTAAAATAAAGATCTAACCACCAAACTTCCCTGTACCCACTTTCATAAAACAAATACTACTGGACATAAAAGGACATATAAGTCCAGATACAATAATAGTGAGTGACTTCAGTACCCCACTGAATGCTGGGGTACTCAGTCACTCAAATATTAATAGATATAACATCAAGACAGAAAAATCAGCAAGGACTCTCTGGAGCTAAAAGTAACAATAGATCAAATCTATAGAACATTCTGTCCAACAGCTATAGAATATACATTCTTCTCTGAAGCCTATGGATCTTTAAAGTATATAACATTTTAGGCCATCAGAAAAAAACATCGACAAACTCTTGTCCAGTCTAACCAAATGAACAAGAGAGAATAGTCAATAAAATCAGAGGTGAAAAATAGGACATAACGATATAACAATGAAATCATTGGGGAATACTTTGAACTCTTATATTGGAAGAAACTAGAAAACTTAGATGAGATGGATAAATTTCTAGACAGACACACAGATGACCTACCAAAATTAAGTCAAGAAGATATAAACAACTTAAATAGGCCTATAACAAGCAGCAAGATTGAAGCAGCAATAATCTCCCAATGAAGAAAAACCCAGGACTGGATGGATGCATTTCTGAGTTCTGTAAGACCTTTAAAAAAGAATTAACACCAAGCATCCTCAAACTATTCCATAAGATAGAAATGGAAGGAACACTACCAAACTTTCTGTGAAGTCAGTGTTAGCATGATACCAAAACCAGATAAAAATACAATAAAAGGAAATCTATAGATCAATTTCCCTGATGAACCCAAATGTAAAAATTCTTAATAAAATATTTGCAAACCAACCTCAACAACACAATAAGAAAATCATACACTATGATCAAGTTGGTTTCATTTCATGATGGAAGGATGGTTCAACAAAGCCAACATATAAAGGCAATACAGTACATAAACAGACTCAAGCAGAAGTCACATGATCATATCAATAGAGATAGAAAAGGCCTTTGACACAGTTTAATATCCTTTCAGGATAAAAGCCCTGAGGAAACAAGTAAGTGAAGGAATGTACCTCAATATAGTAAAGGCATTGTATGAAAAACTTATGGTCAACATTATGTCAATGAGGCAAAACTGAAAGCATTTCCTTTAAAATTGGGAATGAGACAAGGGTGTCTAGTCTTTCTACTGCTAGTCAGTATAGGAATTGAACTCTTAGCTACAGTAATACAAGAGAAAAAGGGGATACAAGTAGGAAGTCAAATTACCCTACTTGCTGATGATATGATCTTATCCTTAAAAGTCCCTAAAGACTCCAGCAGAAAACTCATAGAACTCAAACACTTTCAGCAAAGTAGCAGGATAAAATACGAACATACACAAATCACTAGCTTTTCTATATACTAATAACCAGGCTGAGAAAGAAATCAGGAAAACAATCCAATGCACCATGGCTTCCAAAAGAATAAAATACCTAGGAATAAACCTAACCAAGGTAGTAAAAGACCTCTACAATGAAAACTTAAAAACATTGAAGAAATTGAAGAAGACACTAGAAGACAGATCTCCCATGCTCATTGATCAGAAGAATTAATGTTGTGAAAGTAGCTATATTACTGAAAGCAGTCTTGTGATTTAATGCAGTTTCCACCAAAACTCCAATGATTTTCTTCACAAAATAGAAAATACAGTCCTCAAATTCATGTGGAAGCACAAAAGACCCCAAATCACTAAATCATATGCAGAAAGAACAGTGTAAGGAGCATCACAATACTTGATTTCAAGTTATACCACAAAGCCATAGTAACAAAAACAGCATGGAAGTGGCACGAAAACATATGTAGACCATTAGAAGATCCAGAAGTAAACCCTTGTGGTGACAGCCACCTGATGTTCAACAGGTGCCAAAAACATAAATTGGAGAAAAGACAGCCTCTTTAACAGTTGGTGCTGAGAGAACTGGATATCCTCATGTAGAAGACTGAAATTGGATCGTTCTCTCACCTTGTATGAAAATCAATTCAAAATGGATCAAAGACCTTAATGTAAGACCTGAAGTTTTGAAACTGGTAGAGGACAACACAGGGAAAACTCTTCAAGACATAGACATAGGCAAGTACTTTCTGAAAAGGATTCCAATAGTGCAAGAAACAATAGCAAGAATTGCCAAATGAGGCTGCATGAAATAGAAAAGCATTTATACATCAAAAGACATAATTATCAGACTGAAGATACAGTCTACAGACTGGGAGAAAATCTTTGCCAGCTGTACATCAGACAGGGTATGAACATCTAGAATAAAGAGCTCAAAAATACCAAAAAAGCCAAGTATCTAATAAAAAGGCAAATGAACTGAACAGTGTCCCGAAAAGAAGAAATACAAATGGCCAACAATCACATGGAAAAATGTTCAACATCCTTAACCATCATGGAAGTGTAAGTCAAAACTACATTGTGGTACCATCTCACTCCAGTCAGAATGGCTAACATCTTTAAAACAACAACAAATGCTGGTGAGGATGTGGAGAGAGAACATTAGTATACTGCTGGTGGGAATGTAGGTTGGTACTTACAGCCACTATGGAAATCAGCATGGAGCTTCCTCCCAAAACCAGAAGTATTGTATGACCCAACTATACCATTTCTAGGTGTATGTCCAAAGGATTATAAGTCAATATACCATAGAGATACCTACTCATCCATGTTTATTGCAGTGCTATTCACAGTAGCCAAGATAGGGAATCAACCTAGGTGTCTATGAACAGATGAAAGCATAAGGAAAATGTGGTATATATGCACCATGGACTTATATTCAGTGATAAAGAAGGACAAAATTATGGCATCTGCTGGAAAATGAATGGAACTAGAGATCACCACTTTTAGCAAAATAAGCCAGACCCACAGACAAACATTGAATGTTTTCTCTCAAATGAAGATGTTAGATTTAAATATTATTCAATATTAAACTATGTAGGTCATGGAAGTAGATGGGAAGCTTTGTAGAGGGAGAAAAGAGACTAAAGAGAAAGTGGAGGCGGAAAGGAAGAGAAATATGTGTTTAATATCACATGTTTGCCCTTAAGATGATGCAGGTAGAAGGGGGACCATTGGTGGGGAGGAAGGGGATTGGTGGGGTTGGAGAGGTCATGGCAGAGTCTGGGGTAGGTTAACATGAACAAAGCATCATTACATCATTATAGGCATGTGTTAAAGTGTCACAGAAAAACCTATTAGGTTGTAAAGTAAGATTCTTAATAAAAAGAAGAAAGTAAACTAGCCATGCATGGTGGTGCATGCTTGTAATCCTAGCAAGTTGAGAGGGAGAGGCAGCCCATGTAACTTAGTGAGACTCTGTCTCAAGATGAAAAATAAAAAAGGTAGTAGGGGTACAGTGGTAGAGAGCTTGGAAAGTATGCATAGGCCCTGGGTTCAATGCCCCTAGTACCAAAGGAAAAAAAATATGAAGGTCTTTGGCATGGGAAGCATGGGAGAGCAAAGAAGGGAGGATGAGAAGCCTGTGATCTCGGTGTTTATTAACCTTGTCTTTCTGTGGAAAAGATCCCTCATCATGTCATTGGGCATGAAACTGGCAGCTGGAGTGTTCTCTCTGACCCGAGAGCTGGTCAAATAAGGGTGTTGAAGGCAGGATGGCGGCAGACGCACTCCAGCTGCCTCATACCCTGAATAAAAGTCACAAAGGGACTCACATGTGTTGCTGAGCAGGACAGCAGTGAGAGGCTAAAAGCTTTTACCTGCTGATTTGTTCCCTGTTGTTGTTACTAAGAAGCAGTGAGGACCATGGTGATGGGCACTATCGCCATTTAAAGATTGCCAGCAGACTGCTTGAAAAGGTGTTGGGTTGGACTTTTAGAGGTAAAGTCGTTAGTGACAGGTTGGGGTTGAAACTCGTTGGCATCAGAGTTTTGCTTCCTTCTTAAAGCTCTGTGGCTGGGGGCTTTCTGGGCTGTCTCTTCATCCCAAGGTGCCACCGCAGGACTAGAAGTGCTGTAATGCACTTGTGATTGGCCTGGGAGGGATAGAAGGTGGTAACTCAGGGCATGTGACTGGATCTTCCATGCTAAGAGCTAGGTGAGTGGTTGCTGATTTATGCCCCGGCATTGCTCTGCCTTTTTTTTTTCTGTTTGAATCATGGCTTCTGGAAGGAGGATAAAGAATTATGTTAGAATTTACTTAGTGATAGTGAAGTAGTGAAGTGGTAGTGAAGTAAACCAATTTAGTTGTCTTCTAAAACTTTGCTTCAGTGACATGGACATCTAGGGTCAAAAAGAAAAGGAAATGCTTTGGAATATGAAAGTGGTAGAAACAAACACCCTATTTGTCTTTCCCACTTCTTTTTAAGACATAAAAGTTTTGGAAGTTAATTGTTGGATGTGTAACAATTTGGAAGGCAACTCATATTCCTCTGACGGTTCTACTCGGTTCTGTCAAAGGTCCAGTTCCAAGAGTTTCTCATGAGTATGTTCAAACACTCAGTGTTCACTTCTGATGTTGCTCTCCTGACACCTCTCTATGAGGTTACCTGAAGCATCTGGTAGTTTACAGTCCTTTTAGACATTTTTGGGATGATTTAATATTTAAAGAGTAACCCTTTAAATGGGAACTTCATGCCACTTTTGCCAATTCAAGTCAGCAGTATTAACTAAACACTTACAATGTACCCTGCCTGAGACTTGGACATCAAGGAGATTAGAAGGTCACATGGACATCACCTATATTAAATAAAGAACTCTATAAGAAAATATAAACTTAAGGACTTATTTATGTGGTATAAGCTCTTAAGTACAGAATAGATCAGCATAACTGAGAGTGATGCCTGGCTCCACCACTCTGCATAAATCACCATCTCTGATTCTTGTATGTCTAATAGGGATACTAGCCTGCAGGGGTACCACTGTGGCATCTGATCCTATCAGATTTTGGAAGCTAAGTAGGGTAGTTAGTACTTGTAGGCCTGATTAGTACTTGAATGGCCTGGTTAGTACTTGGATGAGAGATTGCCTGGGAACACCAGCTGCTGTAGGCTTGGGAGAGGGACCAGGCAGCCCACTCCCAAAAAATCAATCCACCATTGAAAACCCTATGAATAACAGAGAAGCACTAATAATACTGTTTTACCTGTTGTACATAGGGTCACTACGAGTTGGACACTGACTTGATGGCACCTCACAAGAGCAAAATAGGTTGTTAGGTGCCATCGAATCAAGTCCGACTCATAGCAACCCTCATAGGGTTTTCAATGGCTGACTGTTTTGGGATTGCCTTGGGAGTGGATTGCCACATCCTTCTCCCATTTAGAGCAAAATAGAAATACTATTAACTATCTTTGGGATTATTTAAGGATTAGTGTACAAGAGGTCTCAAGGGTATTATAAGCACTGAGTACCTGCCATTGTAGCAATGGGATAGAGAGTATGTAGGAGGTAGAGAACTGTGAACTGGATGATGAGGATGGGGAAGACATGATTAGCAGGCAGGAGTAGTGAGAATATGTGAGTGGGGGTGTGGGGTGGGTGGGGACAGTATAAATTAAGACAGGCAGTTGGAAATGCTTCAGGGGTGGCCATGGGCCCACCTGCAGTGGTGAGTGGAGTAGTGAAACATGGAGACACAGAAGAGAGCTTCCATGACAAGCTGAGGTCCACCGAGCAGCTGACGGTTTTATGAATTCAGGTGGCACTTTCAAAAGATTTTAGTAGTAAGTAAAACAATGAGACAGTCCCCTGAGGAAGGTTATATTATTATCCTCATTTTCCATGTAGGAAGCTTGGAAAGGGTTTTAAAGAAGTAGGTATATATTTACTATGTGAATCTAATAGTAACTCTAATGGCAATCAAAATAAAAGGAAACATTTTATGATTTAGTCATCAGACTGTTTTCATTACCTCTTATTCCTAGTTTTTTTTTTTTTCCTTCAGGGAAAGAAAGGGCTAGTAAAACTGTGAACTCTTCTCTAACTCCTAACCCTGAGTTATTTTTCTAAAGGCTTTCTGGGAAAATTGTTATGAATGTTTGAGTTAATTTGTCAGTGCATTTAACAGTGCCTGACATGTAAGTACTCACTGCATGTTGTTATTTTTATCTTAATACAGACCAAGAATTCAGAGTAGAAGAGGCAGTCTGTGTTAATGCACAGCTCAAATAAGGCACTCTGGCAGGTAAATTGTGTCTCCTTTCTAATTTTCATTTCCAACCTTGTAACATTTTGTGTACATACTAAACACAAAGAAAACTTAGTATTTTCCATAATGGGATGAGCTATAACCAGTACTAGTATTTATATTATTTTTATCTTTTTCTAAAATTTTATTTATAAATGTTAGTGGGGTACAGAGCAATATGTCAGTTGCTATATCAATTATGCAACTACTAAGTCAATTTGCTTACACATTCATGACCTTACATAATTCACACAGTAATATGAACCAAAGAGGAAAAGAAAAAAATAGGAACTTAATATGTAGTGAGAATCACATGTCATCATGGGTTATATTCAGTGATTTTTTTGCTTTTTTTCATATATTCATATAGTTGTCTCCTGTGTTTTGTGCTTTTTCTCTCCCTCTTTACCCCTATACATTGCTCCCTTGCCCCTCAATACTGCTATTTAAAGCTAAATGTTTTAGTGATTTGCTCTCACTAACCTGAAAATGGTGGGAAAGAACAAATCATGAGTTTATTACAAGAAATTTATGTTCTATTCAACAGATAATCGGTGGTTGGGATTTGTTGTTGGCTTAAAATATAGGTCTAATTATTATACTTTTCCTAGAAAAGAGATGGATTTACTTTTTGATTGTTACACTTTTGACAGTTTTATTTTATGGGATAAATACTCAAGATGTTAATGTGTTCTATGAGTGAGGTGGTTGATGTCAAAGGTCCTCATTTTTAAACCTTTCTGGTAGGTTATGGGGGAGTTAGCAAATGAGCATGTTGAATCAGTTGCTCAGTTTGTAATAATTTATTTCAGGGCTAGTAAAACTGTGAACTCTTCTCTAACTCCTAACCCTGAGTTATTTTCTAAAGGCTTTCTGTTTCTGTTTCTAAAATCTGAGCTGTTGATACCAAATGGATAGACTCATTATTTTTCAAGCACTGAGATCTAAGTTGCTGAATAGGCCAGATGAACCTTTGACATGTAAGAAAATTTAGGGGAAAGAGGGATTTCATTTTCTTTTCATTTTCAAGGCCATGTCCCATAATAGGAATTTATCAAGACCATGAGCCACATTTTTCACACCTCTGTGCCCTTTGAGACATAAACATTTAGGGAGACCTACAGGTACAAAGACTGCTCTGTGCTGGGAAAATAATAAAATAAGAAATTGGAATTGAAAATAAAACTCCTTTGTGTGGTCTTCATATAAACCAATAAGCTTTGTAGGCATTTGAGTCTTCTCACATCCCCTTGAAGGCATTTGTGGAGCAGTAATAGTGGCTGGGCTTACTGTTATACCCTTTCTGGGGAGCCTGGGAGGAAAGAAGGCTCATTTACAATGTAGTCTGGTAAGTGGGTTACTACTCTGTGGAGAGGATCATATCTTTTCCGGCTATAGGCACAGAACAGCATTTGGTAAATGGATCTGAGTTTTATAACTTACAAGAAAGTGCATGAAGATATAGGAACATTGATGAAAATTATTGATATATAAATGCTCAAGGGCTTTGTGTTACTTTAGACTCCATTTCTCTTTCCCTCTAGGCTTCTCTTTGCCCCTTTTCTTTCTCTTATTTTTTTCTCCTCTGTTTTCTTTCCCTTTCCCTTCTCTCCCTCTTCCCTTCCTTTCTTCTTCTCTTCCTCCATCTTCCTTCCTTCCTCCCCTCTTCCTCCATCCATCCTTTGTTCCTTTGTTCCTTTTATTGTAAAAACAGCATTTTGTAACATTTCATAAATAGGTAATTTTACTCTTCCTTCATAGAAAGTTTTCAAATTTTTCTGAAGAAGATACTCAATCCATGGATAAGAGTAAAAATAGGAAACTTTTAAAGTTTATTATTTTTTTGGGTTGTTGCTCTGAATTCACTGAGGAGATACGGAAGGAGAGTTGTGAAGCATTACTTATTTGAACAACCTATCAATATCATCTCCCCCCCCACCCCTGCGTATCTATCAATTTGGTGTGCTTTGGAGACTTATGTGTTGTGGTGAGGCTGAAAGCTATGCCACTGGGGATTTCAGATACCAGCAGGGCCACCCATGGAGAACAGGTTTCAGTTGAGCTTCCAGACTGAGAGAGACTAGGAGAATGACCTGGCAGTCCACTCCCAAAACAGCCACAGAAAACCCTGCAAATAGCAGAGAAGCACTGTCAAACACAGTACTAGAAAATGAGCCACCTAGTCTGGAAAGCATTTAGGAAACTGGGGAAGATTTGCCTTCTCAAAGTAGAGTCGACTTTAATGATGGCAATGGAGTAAAGCCCCTGGCACCTCCCCTTGCTGATGTGGCATGAGAAGAAACATAGTGATTGCAACAATGGGCTCGAACAAAAGGATTGTGTGCATGGCATTGTGTTGGGTAGTGTTTTGTTCTGTTGTACACAGGGGTGCTTTGAGTCAGATCTGGCTCAACAGCACCTAAAAATAATTGGTATCATTAATGTTCACGTACAGTTTGTTGAGGAAATGATTTTACCATACAGTTGTTATGTACAACACAAGTCATTTTTGTTCTTTCTTTTCCTCTGTCTCATCTTCCTTCTTTCTCCTTTCCTTTCCTTTCATTCCTTTCCTTTTTTTCCCTCTCTCCTTCTTTCCTTCTTTCCATCCTTCCATCCTTATGTTTTCCTTTTTATTTAGCCACCTCAGTGTCCACATGTCACTGAGGTAATAAACAGTAAGTAAACTGTTGTGACAGTTGGTTTGAACTGTTGTGATTTGCTGCCTGGGAGCGGTTGCTACTGTTTTGCCTCCTTCCATTTTGGCATGTGGTGCTCTTGGAGAGCTTCTTTTGGAGAACTGGATGGCAGAGCAGCAGTCACTCTACCACTCTCAGATGTGTAAGGAAAATGAACATCTTTGTTTTTCTTTTTCCCATTGCTGATAGTCTAACTGGGTAGCTAAGGAAAAAATCTTTACAGTCTTTTCTTATCTTCTTTCCTGGTTTAGTCACATTTTGATGGCTCAGTCAGTGTCTTTCAGATGGTCCTTTCTATGCCTTTCTCTGGTTTTCTTTATGGTGGAGTCTGAGGCTGATTTTGTGGTGATGGGTGAGATTGGGAACTTCACAGTGTGCTCTGTCTCTTTGCTGTCATCTGGAGTGGAGGATCTGGTTTGTCTTCTGCACTGGTCCTTCTCCTGGACATTCCACTGAGGTTTGTAAAGTCTCTGATTGGAAGGCATGTAGCTTTTCTTTCCTATTGCTTTAGTTACTGTATTAGTCAGGATTCTCCACAGAAACAGAACTAGCAGGATATCTGTTTGTCTGTATCAGTTTGCCTATTGGTTGATTGATGAAATTGGTTCATGTTATTATAAAGGGTAAAAGTCCTCCAGTTTGCCACCTGAAAGCTGGAGAACAAGGAAAGCCAGTGGAATAATTTAGTACAAGTTCACAGGCCAGATGTATGAAGTCCCAATCCAAGTCTAAAGACTCAAGAGCCAGAAATGTAGGTGTTCAAGAATAGAAGATGGATTTCCCAGCTCTATCAAAGAGAGTGAATTCACCTGCCTGCCATCTTTTCATTGTATTTGGGGCTCTCAGTGATTTGGGTGTAGTCCACAAACATTGGGTAGGACCATATTGTTTACACAATTTCCCAAGTCAAGTGCTGATCTCTTCTGAAAACATCCTCACAGACACACCCAGAGATAATATTTTTATTGTCTGTCTGGGTCACCCTTAGCCTAGTCAAGTTGACAGACATATCAAGTTATTCATCATGTTAAGGGCTAAGCCAGAGCTGCTTACCTAGGTCTTTTCAGTTGGTTGTACCAGTCTTTCTTTTGATAGCCCAAAGATTATTGTAAAATGGCCATGGAGAAGTTGTTCAGGTCACTCTGAAAGCAACTATCCATGGTCTAGCCTGAGAAAGTAAGTCTTCCCATCTGCTTTCTATGCTTCTATGGCCCTGGTCTCTGTACCTCAAATACAGAAATTCAACTTTGTTCAAATTATGTCATGGAGAAATTTTTTTTGTTGTTTTTGAGACAGGGTCTTGCTAAATTACTCAGACTGCCTCTGGTCTCAAACTTTCAATCCTCCTGTTTTGCCTCCAGAGTCGCTGGGGTTACAGGCCTAAGCCACCATGCCCCATATGGGGAAAATTTTGACATTAGCCATTGTGTTTTTATTTTAGTAACCCTAAATGGCTGGCGTTACCTTTATTTCAGGCAGACTGAACTCACTATTTCAAGAGAAATAGTGCCTGGAAGAATAGTTGAAAACAAAACACTTGATACCAGCTTCTGAGTTTAAAACTCTTAGTTTAAAACTCTTAGTGAAGACAATTCATGAAAGAAGAGACTGGAATACTGGCAATAATGCATGTGATGTCACAGAATATTTTTCCTTCCTTAGAGTTGATAAGCAGCCCTTGGGATAGGGAGACAGATTTGTAGCAGAATAGCACCAGACATTAACAGGGTCTCTCTGCTTTTCCTCATTGCTGTCCCACTGACAATCCTAGCCCTGGGCTTGGGGGATTTCAGAGGAGAGGGGATGTGTGCCTGGCACCAAGGTTGGTTGCCCAGAGATGCCCCAGTCCTTATCTAAGCTGCAGCAGAGTAGCTGGAGATCACACAGGTTGCCAGGAGAGAGAATTTTTAGAGAATCTCTTACAGAGAATGCTCATATGTTATCTGAGGAGCAGCCAAATCTTTCGTTGCAAAAAATGGAAGAAGGACTTGGGAGCCCACTCTCAAAACAATCCCAAAACAATCAACTAATGAAAACCCTGTGAATAGTAGAGAAGCACTGACACAGTGCTGGTCATGGCACCGTGTTGGGTAGTGTTTTGTTCTATATTACATAGGATCCCTATGAGTCGGACCTGACTTGACAGCACCTAACAACAACAATACTTTGCTTGGTTCTATAATCAACACCCATGGAAGCAGCAGTCAAGAAATCAAAAAGATACATTGCATTGGGAAAAGCTGTTGTAAAAGACCTCTTTAAAGTGTTAAAAAGTAGTCAAGAGTAAGTGTAAGTAGTCAAAAGTAATCAAGTGTAAAAAGCAGTCAAGAAATCAAAAAGATGCATTGCATTGGGAAAAGCTGTTGTAAAAGACCTCTTTAAAGTGTTAAAAAGATGTCACATTGAAGATGAAGGTGCACTTGACTCATGCCATGGTATTTTCAGTTGCATCATATGCTTGTGAAAGCTGGACAGTGAATAAGGGAGACAGGAGAAGAATTGATGCTTTTGAATTATGATGCTGGAGATAAATATTGACTATACCATGGGCTGCCAAAAGAACCAAAAGAGTCATCCTAGAAGTACAACCAGAGTGCTCCTTGGAAGCAAGGATAGCTAGACTATGTCTTACATATTTTGGACATGTAGTCAGGAGGGACCACTCCCTGGAGAAGGACATCATGTTTTGGAGAGTGGCAGGACAACAAAGAAAAGGAAAACCCTCCACTAGATGGACTGACGGATGTCTCCAACAATAGGCTTAAACATTAAAAAGGATTATGTGCATGGCACAGTGTAGGGTAGTGCTGTGTTCTTTGTACACAGAGTCTCTATGAGTTGGACTCAAAGGCACCTAACAACATGTAACAATATTGTACATTTAAAAAAGATAGAGGGAAGTATTTTGAAAGTTTTACTATAGGATATATATGTGAGGAAACAGACATGCTTAACCTGATTTAAATATTGTTCAATGTGTACATGTATTGAACCATCACATGATCCTCTATGAATATGTATAATCTTTATGTTCTTGTTGTTGTTGTTAGGTGCCCTCGAGTCAGTATCCGACTCATAGCGACCCTCACAGGGTTTTCAATGGCTGAGTGCTTTGGGATTGGATTACCTTGGGAGTGGATTGCCAGGCCCTTCTCCCATTTATGTTCTTAGGTACCAGTTAAAAACAAATTTGACTAAAAAATAAAATTATAGTTAAATAAGGATTCAGACAAAAGTTTCTGTCACTTTCTCAGGTTATTTTCTTGAGGGTGATGAGATGTATTGGCAGAAGCTTAGCCAGGCCTCATGATGTAGAGAAAACATACAGATTTGGGGTCAAAAACAAGTAATTTTAAATTACAAATCTGCCTCATACAAGCTGTGGGTCTCACTTTTCTGTGGTAAGGAGTTAGTAATAGTTGCAATTGTTGTTGTTGTTAGGTGCCATTGAGTCGGTGTCTCTCATAGCAACCCTATGTACAGCACATGAAACAGTATTGTTAGTGCTTCTCTGCTATCCACAGGATTTTCAATAGCTGATTGTTTTTTGGGAGTGGGGTTTCGGGCCCTTCTCTTAAGCCTGCAGTACCTGGTGTTCCCAGGTGGTCTCCCATCCAAGTACTAACCAGGCCCCACCCTGCCTAGCTTCTGAGATCTGATGGGATCAGATGCCACAATGGTATGGCTGCAGGCTTGTGGCTGCAGTAGACATCTGCTTTTTTTTGTTTTGTTGTTTTGACCTCTCCCTCTTGCTCTGACACTGCACTACATCTCCCTCACTCCAAGTACATGCAATTCAGTGGGTGCCAGCCACCCTCTTCCCCTCCACTTGGCTCCATGTCCAGGCCTGACTGATGAGTCAGGGATCTTGACCTTCTGTTCACAGTAATTTGTCAGAGGTAGACATAAGCATAATGCATATGCATAGACAGAAGCACAAGATAAGCCATAAACAGCCAAGTAAATTTCAGGACTTTCACTGAAAGAACTGGGAAGCAGTGGCTTGCTTTCCCTAGTTGCTCGGCTTGTTGAGGTTTTAACCTGGAACTGGCAGCTGCTATCACACTGAAGAAAGCCCACCTATGAGTGAGGCCGTGCAAAGAAGAGCAGAATGGAGAGAAGGACAGCCTGAGTTCCTCTGGTAAGATCTGAGCTCCTGAATTCAGGCATGCCTGAGGCCCAGCACTCCTGTATTTTTCTAGCAGGACTTTAGGGGCTAATGAACAGCTTCCTATTTTTCCCCTTCAAGTTTGGAACCAACTGAGTGATAACAACAGGAGTTGACAGATGGAGATCAAAATCAGCTGCAAAACCAATAAAAGCTGGATTAGTGAATATAGTTTAGATGTGCAGGCAGTGCACTTCCTAGGACTCTCCCCTGAATTGGATTTATAGAGCCAAATCCTGCATGGTAAGCTTAACACATGGTAGGAAGCACAGCAGAACACTCTCCCTGGAGTGACGTAGGGAGGCAGATCCCTAAGCAGGGAGCAGAAGAGGTTGAGCTAAGTGGTACCCGCTCCTAAGTACAGCCATGTGCTGCATTACAACATTGCAGTCAATCACAGACCACATTTGGTGGTCCCATAATATTACAGTGGAACTGAAAAATCCCTGCCACCTAATAAGGTAGCATGGTAACATTGAAGCACAGGGCATTATTCATGTGTCATGATGTCGCTGGTGTAAACAAATTCACCGTGCTGCTAATGTACAACACAATTATACACGGTACATAACACATACACGGTTACATACAGAACATTTGATAATAAATGTGTTAATAGTTTACATATTTATTATACTATACCTCTTACCATTGTCTTAGAGAACACTCCTACTTATATAAAAAGGTTCACTTTACAGTAGTTTGCCCTGTTATGTCAGCAACTATCTTACACATCTTGTTTATTACATCTCTTGGTTATATTAAGAGTCCACATCAGATCTGGGCATCTGGGTTTATGTAAGTGTGCTGTATGATCACACAACAGGGAAATTGCCTAATGACAGATTTCTCAACTTTTCCCCACTATTAGGGGAAGATGATGATGTTGTTAGGTGCCATCGAGCTGGTCTCTGACTCATAGAGACCCTGTGTACAACAGATTATTGTCAGGGCTTCTCTGCTATTCAGAGGGTTTTCAATGGCTGATGTATTTTTTGGAGGGGTGTGGGGTGGGTTGCTAGGTCCTTCTGCCAAGCCTATAGCATCTAGTATTCCCAGGCAGTTTCCCATCCAAGTACTAACCAGGCCTGACTCTGCTTAGCTTCTGAGATCTGACGGGGTTGGACACCACAGTGGTATGGCTGCAGGTAGGGGATAATAACTATACATTAATTAAGACCCTCTTCTTTCCATAGGATGAGTGAGGGGAAAGTATAGAGACCAAGGCTGTTACTCAGGTGGTACAGACTCTACATGAATTGTTATGCTTTTTATGTTGGAGTGTCAACACTGAAGAAGTCCTTGTCCTCAAGGACTTGACAGTCTAGCTGGGGACATGGACAGTATGTATGCTATGGCTTTCCTGTGTGATCAGGAATAGGGGTCAAGAACTAGATGCTGTGAGAGCAAATGCCTCACACTCTGCAATAATGGAAGCCTGCCTAGGCATTCCCCCACATGTCTATCAGCTTGTGCTGTGGGGGCTTGCGTGTTGCTGTGATACTGACAGCTACGCCACTGGTGTTTCGGATACCAGCAAAGCCACCCATGGAGGACAGGTTTCAGCTGAGTTTCTAGACTAAGACAGACTTGGGAGAAGGACCTGGCAGCCCACTCCCAAAACAATTAGCCATTAAAAACTCTGAATAGCAGGGTAGAACTGGCCAGATAGAGTGCTGAAAAATGAACCCCTCCCCTAACCCCCCAGACAGGAAGGCATTTAAGAAACAACCATGGAAGAGTTACCTCTTCCAAGTGTAGTCAACCTTAATACCAGGAATGGAGTGAAGCCCCTGGGACCTCCATCTGCTGATATGGCATGACTTAAAATGAGAAGAAACATAATTTCTGCAACAATGGGCTCAAACGTAAAGATTGTGTACTTGGCACAGTGTTGGGAAGTGTTCTATTCTGCTACACTCAATGATAGTATGAGTCAGGTAAGAATTGATAGCATCTAACAAAAACAACAGATGAGATAATATAGGTAAAGTACTTGCTATACTTCAGACCTTTGATAAATGCTAATTTTCTCTTTAACGGTCTCACTCCATGAGGGCTCATCTTTGTGCCCCTGTTCTTAGAATAGTACCTGGCACATAATGGATACTAAAAAATGACTTGCAGAATGATTAAGGAACTGTTGAATACTTTCTGAAATGCCTCTGATGTTACATGGAACCACTTTTAGAAGTTATATATCTGAAAATTTATGATTTTCAGAGAATGGGAACCTTGATTATTGCTGTAGAAATTTGAGCCAAGGAAAACTCTTTGTGAAAACAGCACTAATCCATTTTCTAGCTACTGCCAGATTGTCACCAAAACAGCTGGAATTACCAACATCAGTGTAACAATATGGAATGGTTTACAAAATGCTTTTATTATTTCATTTCTTAGAATAGTTTTTGGATTTACAGAAAAACTGAAATAGTACAGAGTTCTCATATATCCTGCCCACTTCTCCTATTACTAACATCATATTAGTATACATACTAATTTTTCTTGGGTGCTGTCGAGTCAGTGTCTGACTCATAGCGACCCTACTGTACAACAGGTGAAACAGTACTGTTAGTGCTTTTGTTATTCATAGGTTTTTCAATGGCTGATTGCTTTTTGGGAGTGGGTTGCTGGGTCATTCTCCCAAGGCTACAGTACCTGATGTTCCCAGGCAGTCTCCCATCCAAGTATTAACCAGATCTGATCTGCATAGCTATCGAGATCTGATGGGATCAGATGCCACAGTGGTTTGGTGGCAGGAAATACATATTAATATACATTGGTATACTAGTATGGCACATTTGTTGCTACTAATGAACTGATATTTATATGCTATCAATATTGATATATTATTATTCAGGTTTTCTTATTTTTCACCTAATTTTTTTCTGTTCTAGGATTCCATACAGGGTACCACATTGCATTTAGTTGCCATGTCTTCTTAGGCTTCTCTTAGTTGTTACTGTTTCACAGACTTTCCTTGTTTCTGATGATCTTGACATCTTGAGGATTTCTGGTTATTTTGTAGAATATCCTTTAATTGGGATTTGTCTGTTTAGTACTGTCTGGTCAGACTGGGATTATAAATTTTGGGGAGGAAGATGACAAAATGCCATTTTCAGGAGAATGTACTATAAACACATTTTATCACTCTTAATGTTGACCTTGATCACATGGTTGACGTTTGCCAGGTTTCTCCACTGTGAAGTTATTCCTCCCACTCATCTGTACACTACTCTGCTCTATTTAAATTGGAAACCTATAAAAACCTTGCCCTACTGAGCCCCTATGGGCAATTGTGGTGCCATGAACAGAACAAGCAATTTAAATGAATCATTGGCATGTTATGAGGATTCGATAGGTAGTGCTTCTACTCTGCTTTCAGGTGTGTTAAATATATGCACTTAAGCTAATATTTTAGTTGATAGTTCAAAGAAATCTTTAAGAAACTTGAGTACAGGATAGCGGAAGAAAACCTCTAGATGAGTCTGATAAATCTTAAAACTTGCATCTTATATTTTGGATTACTACCTAATCTTTAAGTACAAAGCAGAAACTACCAACCCTTGTCGTGGACACTTGTTAACTGATTTACAATGCAGAAATTTTGAGCATAAGCAGGAGAGGAAGCCATAATACCTCGTGTTCTTAGGCAGTTAGGGAAACAATGGCGACAGAAATGGTCTACTTTTATTCCCGTTTTCTTCTCATTCCCTTTAACTGAGACTGGAAATATGAGAGAGGAAAATATGAAGGAAAAACAGGGAGCGGCAGGGAGAGTACCGGAAGGTTCAGCCTGGGAGTGGTAGCTCCTGAGTGATTTATAATGGACCAGGGAAAGCTTAGTGTTTCTTCCATATTTTCCAGGAAGGATGTGATGAGTTGCAACAACAATCTGGTGACTATTGCAGACTTGTTTGAATAAGTCTTTCTTTATGCCTGGTCCTTTTAAACTTGCATTCTGTACCTACCTCAGGCTAAATGGCTAATCAGGTTTTTTTTCTGCCTCCAAGAAGAAACGTCTCTGAGGAGCTTTACATTTTTACTGGTTCAAGAACATCAATATTTCGCCGCGTTCAGCCTGAACCAGAGGCGAAGCGATGGCAGTAGTTGCTCCTTGTGAAAATACTTCTCTCTTTGGGCTTTAAATCATGTCTTTTTCCTTTCCGCCACTGGCTTTCTCTTTTGCAATGAACTGTTGTCTGATTATTTTTCCACCATCCATCCAAGGATTCCTGAATCTATGGGAATTAAAGGCAAACTCAGAATGTTGCTTCATTTTCTTTCCTTGTATGGTAGAGGAAGGCCTATCCCAAACACTCTCCAAGTTCATTAAGAAGACATATTTAGAGAGATCCTAAAGCATCAGATTTGATTTTACCTTGTTGATTTCATATTCAGAGATGCTTCTCTGGGATGGCTGTTTTGTGGAACAAGGGCTTTTATGTTCAAGATGTTGTTGTTAGGTGCCATTGAGTAGGGTCTGACTCATAGCGACCCTATGTACAGCAGCTGAAACACTCCATGACACTGTACTGTGTCCTGCACTATTGTCACTGCTTCATAGTCTGCTATTCATAGGGTTTTCAATGGCAGATTGTTTCAGCAGTGTGTTGCCAGGTCCTTCTCCCTAGCCTGCAGCACCTCATATTCCTACACAGTCTCCTATCCAAGAACTTAACCAGGCCAGCTGTGCTTAGCTTCTGAGATCAGGCGAGATCAGACGCCAGAGTGCTATGACTTCTGGCAGGTCCAAGATAGGCGGTGGAAAATAATGCTGGAGACCATGAGCTTTGGCGCCAGACCATGTAGGTTTTGATACCAGCTCTATTGCTGACTAGTTGTGTTACCTGGAACAAACTACTTAACCTTTCCATGCCTCAGTTTCCTCACTGATAAGTGAGGGTAATGATAGTTCTAACTCATAAGTTGGTTCAGGGGCACATACCTCTCATTCAGTGACTCTGGGTTGAGGCAGGAGGATTGCAAGTTCGAGTCCAGAAGCAGTGCGCATACCTTAGTGGGACCCTGTTTCAAAATAAAATACAAAAAAATAAAAATGGGCTGGGAGGTGTAGGCCAATGGTAGAGCAAAGTATATGTGGGACCCTGGGTTCCACCATGAAGTACAAAACAAAACAACCAACCAGTCATAACTCGTAAGGTCATTGTGAGCATTAAATGATTTAATATATGTGAAACACTTCATCGAGCTTCTGGCATAGAAAATCTTTTGTCTTTGCCACTTACTATTTATAATAAGTCTAAAAATTCTTTGGCACATATGCTGATATTCTGCAGTAGTTCTCCCTCTCTCCCTTATTTTGTGCCCTGGCAGATGACTACCAGCTGTGAACAGCATTACCTGGACCCCCTTTCCAGCTGACTTCTCTCTGGGTCCAGCCATCTGAGGCTGGGGGAGCACTTGGGTGGGTGGAAGGAAGGGAAGGGGTTAGTGTCTTTCCCTTGCTTCCTCTCAGGCTTCCATGGAGCTCTTTTGCTTGCAATGGAGGTGCTTCTGTGTGACTTGGATCCTGGCAGGCAGCTCCTTTTGAGGTTCTGGCTCTTACTGGCCTCCTTAAACATCCTGTTCTCCCTCCAGCCTCAGCTCTTGGAGTGGTGACACTTCCCATGGTTGGGTCTGGGTGTCTCAACTTACCTTATTTGTTAACTCAGTTTTTCCTGTACCCTTGTCAAAGTTCCCTTCATTAGCATACCCTCATTTGAACCTAAATTTCCTGAAGACAGGAATTACTATGTTTTGGCTGTGTGTGTACACATGTGCGTATTCCTTTTAGTGTGTAGCACAGTGTCAAATATATGTTGTTGTTGTTGTTGTTGTTGTTAGGGGCTGTGAAATTGGTGTCCGACTCCTAGTGACCCTGTGTACAACAGGTGAAATACTATTGTCGGTGCTTCTCTGCTATTCATAAGGTTTTCAATGGCTGATTGTTTTAGGGGAGTGGGTTGCCAGGTCCTTCTCCCCAGCCTATAGCACCTGGTGCTCCTGGTCTCCCATCCAAATACTAACCAGAACTGACCCTGCTTAGCTTCTGAGATCTGATAGAATCAGACACCACAGTGGTACTGCTGTAGGCAGCCAAATATATAGCAGGTGGTAAAAAATTACCTGTAGTAGAAAGGGACATATCTGTTCACAACAGTGAATGATGGTTTACTTCAGTGACATAAAGGCTTTGCAACAATTGCAGCTTTTGTTTCAACCTCTCAACAATTACTTGTTGGATTTTAAAGGATTTATTGCTTGTGAAAGGTGCCAAAATAACAGAACAGAGAAGGAAAATCCCATAGTCTCACAACACACTGTCCCTGTCCAAGCTTCCTCTGCCTCCTGCCAGAGAGCCCAGAGGAGCTGACTGAAGGATTAGCTCATTTTTAACTGAAGTTTTGATGTTCTGGGAGCCTGGGAAGCTTACCTCCCCCTCAGGAGATTCTCTGAGAGAACTGGATTGTTTTCTCTTTCTGAAGAGTTGCTCATACTGTGCTCCTGCTGCAACCTTGAATACATTCAGCCTTTAATAGAGGGAGAAGTTAATTAAGTTCATGTCAATGTTCATTTGTGTGCCTAAGATGCATTTAATGTAGGTGACCTGGCCAATTGCTGAAATGGTTTGGTGACTTGGATAACTGTACCAAAAGATCCTGGCTATAACTTGTTGGCACTTAGCGTATAAAGCACTTAAATGCAACTACAGACTAATATATTTAATCTTGGTGAAGACAATCGGAAGGGTCTCTGGGTGAGTTATTTGGACAAGTAGATCATGGGGCCTCGTTTTTCTGATCTCTAAAAAACAAGAGGTGGCAATAGCTACCTTGTAGATTTATTGTGATAATCAGATGTTCACAAAGCACCTAGAATGTAGTAAGTGCTCAACAAATGATAGCAAGGAGTACTGAGAAAATCTAGTTTGAAATGTGTGTTTATCTAAAATGAATAGAAATGATCATTGTATTTGCTTGGTTAATGGTGTCTTTGTTATATCCTACTAATTTGCAAATAAGTCTGGAGGGAAACAGAGAAACAGAAGAGAACCTCTTGGTTTTTGGTTCTTGACAAAGTGTCAGGGTAGAATTATCAATGATCAAATTTTCAATATTTCAGGAAAAATTTTAGGCTCTTCTTAGAGAGCCTAATATGTATAATCTACAAGCTTATCTTGTACATTATACATATTTTACATGATCTTGAGAATAGTTTCATAAGAAAGTCTGAAAATCCTAGTCAGTATTCCAGCATTACTATTATTACTGCTGTTATCAGCAGGGCTGTTTTGATCAATTTAGATAATTGGACTCTGTACACTAGTTTATGTACAATGATATTGTACTCTTTTCGTGTTACCTGTGCAGGATGTCACCTCAGAAGAGATTCATTGCTTGTCCTGTTGTTCCCTTTTCATACAAAAATACCTCAGCTTAAATTTCTTTTACAGGAAAATCACAATAAGGGTTGGATAAGCACTGTGGAAAGAAGATAAATAAGACAGCGAATCAGAGGGGAGATGGAGAAGGGGCATCATGAGGTAGTCGCATAGGTATTGAAACTGAAGCTGCAAGGCTTGGATCTGCTGGTGGCCAGTCATGTTACTATGTACGTCAGGGTTCCCTAGGGAGGCAGAACCAATGTTATCTCTTGGTCTCTCTAGGTATTTATTATAAAGTTTTGGCTTGTGTGAGACTAAGTCCCATGGTTTGGTATCTGTAAGATGGAGACCCACGAAAGCAGGTAGTATAGTTTGAAATCTGAGATCCTGAGAGCCAGTTGTACAGATTCCCTTCTGGGCTTGAAGGCTTGAGGACCCCGAGTGTGGAGGGCAGGGGAAGACTGATGTCCTATCTTAGGCAGTCACACAGAGAGTGAAGTCAGCCTTTTACTGCTCTTTTCTTCTCTTCAGGCCCTCAGTGGATTGGATGACGTCTGCCCACATTGGTCAGGCCAGGTTTCCTTTACTCAGATCTGGTAATTCAAATGGTGATGTTGTGTCTGACTCATAGTGACTCTTATAGCATTTTCAGTAACTGATTGTTTTCAAGATTGCCTAGAGAGTGAATTGCCTAGGAAATGGATTGCCATATCCTTCTCCCATTTTTGTGGTGCTAGGAATAGAACCTGGGACCTCAGAGACTGCAGAGCAGAGCTCTACCAACTGAGCTAAATCCCAACCCTCAAATGGTGATATCTTCCAGAAACACCCTCATAGACACACCTAGAAGTAATGTTTAACCAGCTTTCTGAGCATCCTATGGCCCATTCAAGTTGACACAAAAATTAACCATCACCGTTACCTCAGGTCATTTAAGTTCTCTGAGATGTGACTTCCTTATCTATAATTAGAGTTCTTGCTCCTTAGCACCTTGAAAACTTGATTCCTATAATTCATTCTACTGGGTTAGTGTATAAATAAATTTCAGAAGTTCTTGGTCAATACATAAAATCTTAAAAAAAAAAAACCCTGAGAAAAACATTGCATCTCATCCCCTTTCACTTTTGCCTCTACCCTTCATAGGTAATAACTTCGTGTTTTGGTTATGCTTTGTTAGTCTGAGCATAACTATACTCTAAATGCCTTTGCAGGTGACAATTATGTTAAATACATGATTTTGAGGAGCTTTAGGAAATATTGACTTTTCCTTCCCGAGTATTAAGTATCCTTTAAATAGCAATCTATGGGAAACAATGCTCCCACATTTGATAGGTAACTTTCCAAAAAATGAGTCTAATGTTGGAGTTTCTGTACAGATTAAAGATTGGCATCTACTAAAGAGATTTTTGAGAACAGAGTTCTTGGGAGAAGGCCACTTATCCCAACTACGAGTAGGGACTTCCTTATTAGGGTTAGATATTGCAATATGCTCTTCAAAGGATAGGCAGTGTCCACCAGGTGGTAGCATTGCCACATGGCCCATATGTACAAGCTGCAAGAAACTGGCTGAAGATTATATGGATATTAAAGACAGAAGTTTGGACGTGAATATCAAAATATCAAACCTGCTATTGGCCAAGCAGTATGATTTTTGACTTGTCCTACTTGACAACCATCGGAGGCCTTGTTTGGAGGACAGTCACATCTACCACATCCGTACTTGTATTGTACATGTACACACACACACACACACACACACACACACACACACACACACACACACACACACACGATTCAGGGAATCATGCCATCTGGGAACCAAACTAGAAGAGCAAATTTCCTTCCATCAGGTAAAAAAATGCAATATAATATGATAATTACATAGTGCATACAAGACGTGTTCTGAACTTTTCAGAAATAAATGTTTTAGGCACAAGTTCTGTTGCCAAATAATAATAGTGGCCAGAAGAGAACTATGTCTTGCGGTTTTCTTATAATCCCTTCCAGTTCCTCACACACACACCAAATTATGCTCAAGGAAAGTGGGGACAACACATATTTTTCAGGGCAAGTTCAGTAAATTGAACTCTTTGGATCAAAACATCTAGCAAAACAACATTGAAAAATCACAATATTTAACTTCCCTTTCAGAGAACACACAAACATGAGGAAAGAATGAAGATAGCCTCATTTAAAAATCATTTGAGAAGTTTTAGATTTAAAGTAGCAGTTAAAACTTGTTTTTCTCAGAGTTGGTGGATTTTACTTTCAGATAAGTCTGTCTTAGGATTAATTCAGTGCTATGGTATCTTTATTCTGTACGTATCAAAGAAATTGTTTTTCTTTCTCATCATTTTCCCCCATAATTATATTTAATTCCCTCTTTTATTGGAAATCTGATAGGTGGAAAGAGATGAAGCTTCCCATGATTTCATTTTACCATGTTTCTCTATTACAAGAAGATAACAAAACCAGGTATGGCAGTCCACTCCTCAGATCCCAGCACTTGGGAGGCCGAGCCAGGAGGATCACGAGTTTGAGGCCAGCCTAGGCTACATAGCAACACCCTGTCTCAAAACAAATGAACAAACAGAAGGTAATAGTGGACATCATTCAGCACATAGTCAAAGTGGAATGGAACCCTGCAACACAACATCCAACTGGTAGTTTACCTTGACATCTAGAACCTGTACAAGTGGGTAGTCTTCGTGTTAGAATGACAGCAAGAACCTCTGGTTTTCCTCTACTGACCTCTGCCCTTTGCTTCTCCCAGGGGACCTCTGCCCCTGAGGTGGACGCTCCACAGAATTAGCCTCAGTATTCATGCTTCCCCACAGCAAATTTGATTTGTGATCAGCAGAGTTTTGACTGCCATGGGCCTTGGCTGACTTCTCTGGTCCTGGGACATTCCCAGGTCACAGAGGTCCAGGAATTCTGGTGGGTGGCAGGATTGACTTCAGAAATCTCGGTTTGCTTTGAGGCAAAAACTAGAATACTGGTCTGGAAAAAACTGAGGTCATTTTGGAAGCAGCCAAGATGCAAAAAAAAGTCAAGGCCATTGCCTGGACAAACAGGTCAGCCCTGCCTTCATGCAGTCAGCTTCGGTGCTTTCGAAGAGTGAGCTGGATGTGTATATATGACTGAGAAGATTTAATCAAGAAAGTGGGATCATTACAATAATTTCTTTGAGGCCTCATTGAAAATTGATTTTTAAATGTTACTAGCCTGAGAGGCACGGGGAGTGTGGGAGGGGCAGTGGAAGGTTAATTGTTAAGGGTAGACACCCACAAAGGTGGTTTTGCCACCAGCCACTGGTGAGTAAAATTTAGACCCAGCCGAGGTTTGAGGGATCTTCTGGGTCATATTCCTTTTTAAATCAAGAACTTCTGTCAGTTATAGCCTGCATCTTTCTTTTGTAGAAGTTAGAAAACATCTCATACTTGGCTAGAGCTCACTAAGGATTTGGAAGCCTACCTGAGAGGATATCAAATTTTCTAAGCCTTTGGAACAGAATCAAACATAAGTAAATAGGCAAACAAAAGTATAAACTATTCTGGTGATATTTAACATATTTGACTCTTTGAATTAGAAAACTTTCTTTTAAGGCAGTAAAAATGTTTTTACTCTGCCATAATTTCAGAAAAGTCATTAGGGTGTGTCATATACACATTGGTCTGTACGTTTTTATATTTTCAGGAGAATGAGAGCACCAGAATATTTTTGCAACCTTGGTGGTCTCAGTTTTAAAACTCTGAAGGACACCATTGCTGCCAATGAATAAAATTTCTTCTGAAAGTACAGATAGGGTTCCTATGTAGGATTACTCTGAAGTAAAGTCAGAAATCTGAAGCACATGAATTAAATGGTTAAGCTGTGCTTGCAAGCCGTGATATCAGAGGAAATAACTGCTATTAAGTGAAAGCTGAACAGGGTAGAGGAGAAAAATTTCCTCATTTTCATCAACTAATAATCAAAACAGTTTGACAGTGGTCAGAAAGAGCCAAAAAATATGGAAGCAATTATTGAGTTAAATGAAATATCATAAAATTATATGTTATTATTTTGTATTTTGAGTTTTTAAGGTAAAAACATTTCATGAAGATTCTATTATGTACTGACCAAATAAAAGAAAATGTTAGGAATGGGCTTAAAGGCAAAAAGTAGGAAATATGATATCTTAAGATATCGGTGGAAAAATCTGAGTTATTCTTAACTCCATATGAATAGTTCTACTTTAAATCCCACTGCTGACTGCTTACACTATGAGGTTGGAACCACCAATTCTATGATGGAGTGAAAATGGTTTCACTCACTCACAAGGAAAAGATGCCTTACAAGTCTAGTTGGGGGTTTGATCAAACACACATAGTTCACTTTGTCTCAAACAAAAAAGGGATGGTGACTGTCATTAAATCTCATGCTCTGGTTTTACTTTTATGGGACCATTATGCACCCTAACTGCATTAACACTACAATAACAAAATCATGTTTCCTGCTATTTCAAGAAATCTGAAATGGTGATGAAAGACATTTCCTACCAATGATGTCAGTGGTTATTTAATTGCCATTAAGATGGTAATGAAACTCCTTCTTGTGACTTACACATGATGAAGTGTTCTTAGTCAGACTGTGTGAAACAATATGGCTGCCATTATATTAGATACTGCTTTTGAAAACTACGTTTTCATTACTTTAGTAATGTTAACAGAGGAAACTGAATTATGTTTGGCGTTAGTTCTTGAATTATTGTACTATAAATACTATTATAAAAATTTCGAACTACCTTTGTTTTTTATACTAAAGATAACTTAGGTTTTGTTTTCAATATTAAGAAAACTTGCTTTTCCACTAAGATAAAAATAAATTTCCTACCCTAGATTGCAAATTTATTTTCTTAATTGCAGTACTGTGTTTAAGTCATATCTATGAAACATGAAGCAAATGGGAAATTTCTGGAAATCTTTTTCTTTTGGCTTGAGATATAGATTAAGGAATGGTTTCATCTTCTCTCACATTAATCTTGGTATTTGCTATTACCTGGATAGCTGCTTTCTTCACTTTCCCATGTTCTGGGGAAGTTTGGGAAAGACAGACATGATTACATAACAGGAAGATCAATTAGAGCATCAGTTCAGAAGTGGAGAAGAAACATTAACATTGGAATAAGAAAAATTTCTGTGCCAACCCGCAGAAATGTGAGTGACGCTGTACTATATTATTCAGTCCTAGCCAAACTGCTGTACAACAGATCTGCTCAGTCAACCCACAAACTCATAAAAAAGTAAGATGTTTGCTATTTCAAGTCAGTAAATTGTGGGTTAATGTTATATACAAGCAAAAAATAATTGATAAAAATGTGAAAATGGAAAATATCATCCTAACATTTTTGGTTTTGTTGCTTTTAAATGTATCATTGGAAAGGGTCTTTAAAGATTCAACCATTTGAATAATTCTAGCTGAAAGCTATACATTTCTCTTGAATTCCTCAGTATTTTCATTAGCTTTATAAGAACTAGTTGCAATAATCTGTCAAGATATCATCACATTTTGTATTAGCCCTTTCATTTAAATTTTGCCATTGTTTTTAAACTATCATTTTTTTGTGTACTCTTAAACTTTTGGGAACCAAACATATTAGCTCCTGCTAATTTAATGTGACACATTGTAGATGTAAGTGACATTAGCACTAACATATTTTTTCCATTCCCATTGGAATTTGCACCAAGCCCTGAAAACTATCTGAGAAAAACTTTTTGCTGTATTTACTGTCAATAACAATTATATCCCAGATGCATGTGGAGACCACATCTTCCTTTATCTACTGGGGAATATCTGGATAACAAAAATCCATTTATATTTAATACATGTTTTGTTTTTTAAAACTGATTGACATAGGTTGTTGACTGTGTTGGAAAATTCAAGAAAGTGTAGGGTTTAGAAATTGTGAGCATTAATCTTATTCTAGTGCTCCCTTGCCTATTGTTGTAATTTTGTCTTGACATTTTGATCAAGTACATGAACCGAGTTCTCTTTGGATAAGTTGATTTGAAAGCTCAAATTCCGAGGATGCCCACCACCCTGCTTGTTTTTTCTCCCAAGTCTAAGATGTTCAGTGTTGCAATCTGTTTTATTAGATTATCCAGATCTTTGTAACCAGCTGGCTTATACTACTTTGTCAGAGAATGCATTTTGAAAACTGCCACCTAAAATCTGGGAGAGTTGCTCATTCAGATTAATGACAACTTTGCATTTTCAAAACCAAAGTATAATTCATGCTAAGAATTATTATTTGGGGGAAACTTATATGTAGTAAATAATGTAGAGAATTATTTCTGAGATGAGAAATAAGACAAAATTTTGTATGTCTAAAATCTATTTCTAACCTGCAGCTATACCACTGTGGCATCCTATCCCGTCAGATCTCAGAAGTTAAGCAGAGTCAGACCTGTTTAGTCCTTGGGTGGGAGACCACATGGGAACACCAGGTGCTATAGGCTTGGGAGAAAGACCCAGCAACCCACTCCCCCAAAACAATCAGCCATTGAAAACCCTATGAATAGCAGACAAGCTCTGACATTAATGTTTCATCTGTTGTATGTAGGTCACTATGAGTTGGACACCAACTCATGACAACAACAACAAACAAAATCTATCTTTAGGTTTCATTGGTTGTTGTTGTTAGGTGCCATTGAGTCAGTATCTGACTCATAGCGACCCTCTGTGCAACGGGGAAACACTATTGTCAGTGCTTCTCTGCTGTTCATAGGGTTTTCAATGGCAGATTGATTTTTGGGAGGGGGTTGCCAGGTCCTTTTCCCATGGTTTCATTGGTAGAAGTTTAAAATTAAAGCCCTTAGGTATGTATCAAGACATATTAAACCAGCTGTGTATCAAACTGAGAGCATTAAACACCGTATGATCTAGGAGCTATCTTGGCATAAAAGGAAGTAGTAGGTCTAGTTTTTGTTCATGTCAAAGACTTTATTTTACTTCTATGATATGTTCTTGTCAATTGCCTCTGAAACATGATGATATTTGCTGTACAAGTAGGTTTAAACTAATTCTGTTGTCTTGTAGTCTAAAAAAGAGCATTTTTATTTGTTTTTGGTGAAGGAGGCCAGATTGTATGTGGTTATTCATTTAATATGAGTGGATAAAAATGAATCCTTGACCTGTAAGTTCAACATAGAATTCTTCTAGTGTTAACAAATCCCAGAGAATTGTGCTTTGAAAAAGAGTGGAATTTAGAGTTAGGTAATTGGACCTAATCTGATGATTTGTTGGGTAGCCTTCAACAAGTTACTTAACCTCAGTTATAAAATACTTTGAAATTATTAGATAATGGTTCCTGTATTTAAAACAGAGTATCAGACTAGTTCTTTATTTTATATAATCCTCAGGAGAAATTTTGAGAGCATATATAGAACCAGGATTTGGCACAGTAGAGTTATTATAGATTTGGGAATTAAGGGAGGATGTTCAGTATTTATGATTCTCAACATTGCAACAGCTCTGAAGATGGAAAAACATTCATTTTATAAAGACTTTTTTGAATGATGGAGAGATTAGGTGCCATAGAAATGAACAAGGGTTCTTAGTGGCATGGCAATTGAAGCCAAAATGAATCATGGATGTGGTGATTTATCCCTTTGTGTCCCCAGTGAGAGACTTAGCGATAGTAAAATAAATGAAATTATCATTTAAGATGTCTCCATTCATGGACATCTGCTTTGGACGTCTGATTCTGTGAAGAATGCCAAGGAAGACCCTGAGATGGCTCTGTTATCACTTTGTCAGCCACATCCAGTCTGGCATCTGACACCAAGGTGGCATCTCCAGCCCTTCCCTCTGGCCTGAGTGTTTGATGTAGGGTCTTTCTGAGAGGTACAAAATCTGTTTTTGCCCATTGTTAATCAGAGATCTCTTAGTTCCCAAACCAAAGTGTGATCATGGACAGGGTGATAGTAGCTTGTCATTGGAATGGACATTCAGAGAGGCCTGCAATCAGAATCCAGGACTGACCCCACGCTGTTGATGGAACTAACCTGGTGGTGATTCTGGAAGCATGGATGTAATTTCATTTCAGCCACATGGAAGAAGCTTAGGGAAGGAAACTCAAAACATTTCCAGATTCTTTGAGTCATTCCACAGATCTTTACTGTGCACCTGCTGTGGTTTAGTGCTGTGTCTGGTTTTGGGGAGACGGTGGTTCGTGAGATAGACACTTGCTGATCAGGTTGCCACAGTAAGCAGCTGCCTTTCTGAGTCATTGTTTTTAAATAAAGTAATTATCTCAAAGAAATGTAAACATTTTATGTATTGTGCTTCATTTCAGAATGCTGTACTTCAACAAATACTGCAGTCTTAGGCTGGGCGTAAGAAAACATCTGCGATCAGCTTACTTCATTTGTTCAATCAGTGTTGATGCAATTAACCTTTATTTTGAGCCCATTTAAAAGTGATACCCACTTTCCCACTGAGCTTGAATTGAATTGGTCCTTGGATTAGCATCTGTAACTGCTGTCTCAAAAGGTTATTGCTGTTGTGAGGCTGCTCCTGAAACTTGGGATCAGCCTGAAGTAATTGATTTTCCTTGTTATTGCTGGTTTGTTAACAGTTATGTCTGCTCTGGCATTCAATAACTCATGTGGTACCATGCATTTTCATTATTTTTACACACACAGTCTGACAGAGTCATCACGTTGTAGGCAACAAATACATTCATCAAACGCTTATTGTGCGCTTGGAATGTATCTGGAGATTTGCTCTGCACAGACACGGTGCCCGTGTTCAAAGTGCCTGCAGTCTAGAGAGGAGGCAGATAAATAAGCACTTACAATAGAAGATGATGAGAGATGAGATGGACAGAAGTGTGGGATGTGGGGGAACCAGAGGAGGATGACCTAACTCACACTATCTGTCAAGATGAAAAGGATAAAACCCACTTGTAATAGTTGTCCATTACTGAGTAACAAATTAGTATAAGAGAAAATGGCTAATACAGCAGTAAGCCTGCAGCCGTAGCCCTGTGGCATCCGATCCCATCAGATCTGGGAAGCTAAGCAGGGTCGGGCTTGGTTAGTACTTGGATGGGAGACTGCCTGGGAACACCAGGTGCTGTAGGCTTGGAGAAGGACCTGGCAACCCATTCCCAAAACACAATCCACTATTGAAAACCCTATGAACAGCAGAGAAGCACTGACAATAGTGTTTCGCCTGTTGTACACAGGGTCACTATGAGTCGGACACCGACTTGACGGCACCTAACAACAATACAGCAGTAAACATCCTCCCCCTTTCTCACAGTTTCTGTGGGTCAGAAATTGGTGGATGTTTAGCTAGGTAGTTGTAGCTCAGGTGAGAGGGGAGTTGAGATGTCAAACCAGGGTGCTGTTCTTTGAAGACTTACCTGGGGCCGGAAGATCTGGCTTCAGGGTGGCTCGCTGTGATGGCTCACGTCTGTTCTGTTGGTTGGTGGGCAGTCCTCCATTTCTCCAAGGCCTTGCCACAGATCTGCTTGAGTGTTTGCACAACATGGCAGCTGGATTTCCCCAGAGTGAGCTGTCCAACAGAGGCTGAAGCAGGGATCCTAATGTCTTTTATGACCTAGTCTTGGAAGTATTGGCACTTCTCTGCTATTCTGTCGGACACATAGGACAGCCGTGATTTAGTGTGGGAGATTGCACACAGAATATCAGGAAGTGAGGATGACAGGTGGCTGGCTATTTGTGATTTGATGCTAGTCACTAGAACAGTATCTCATTGGGCCTTGACAACTATCACTGATAATAAGGGTCTTTGAGTTTCAAATGTTATAGAGGTTTCGGCTACCATTACTCTTCCTTGAATCTTTCATAGTGACAAGATTTCAGCAAAACACTAGATATAATTGTTTCTTAATTCAGTGCCACTGGTGAATTAGTACTAGTGGTATCGCAGGCTGTTAATAGGTTTCAGAAAACATCACAGGAGGGGAAAAAACCACCAAATGTTATTAGCTGTTAATCACAGGAATTACAAAATTAGTTGTTTATCTTTTCCTTCCTTCCTTCCTCCCTTCCTTCCTTCCTGGAAAGTTGAACCTGGGGTCTCGTGCAAGCTTTTTGTAAGTGCTCAACCACTGAACCCTACCCCTAGCCCAATTTTTTACTTTGTATTTTGAGGCAGGGTCTCACTAAGTTATGCATGCTGCCTCTGGCCTCCAACTTGCAATCCTCCTGCCTCTGCCTCCCAGGACCAGGGGATTAAATGTGTGTACCACCACACTTGGTGAACCTCTCTCCCTGGAAGCTAGATAATTAGCCATTTACACAGACTGGCCCTTATTATTGGTAGCTATAATGTGAATTTGACACATATCATACAATGGACCACTTAATACTCAATATAAGCATTCTTCAGATCTTATCTGAGAAGAGTGATATAGCCAGAAAGTATTAGAGATTTAAGGCTTGAAACCTTTGGTTCAATAGAGAAAGTAGATATTGACGATTAAAAGTTTATGCTCATATCATTTACTGGATAATATTATTTTGGTAATAGTTTCCAGTTCTGTGATTATATCAAAAGTGGCTAAGAAAGGTTGATTCTAATTAGCCCTCTCCCAACAAGGTAGCCCACATAATCATCATCTAAGTACAGTGAGGTGGTTCTGTAAACCTTACCTCAGGATTCCAAATTTAGTCTTTTAAGCTCTTTGTATATGAAGATCTCAGGACTGCCAGTATTCCAGTCCAATCAGCTTCTTCTCTGTACTAATGTAGCTTCAAATTAACATAGCACATCCTTTTCAGCTTATTGGATTTTGGCATATGTGTGGCATATCTGCATTTACCTTTTCTCATAATTTGCCCTTGTGGGATATATTGAATTGAGCATTTTATGCATATATCTTGCTTCCAGCACAAATCAGTTATTAGCCTTCTCATTTAAAACAAGACTTACTGCATTATAACCACTCTAATAGGTTGGTTATTAGCTGTTATTAGCTGTTAATCACAGGAATTAAAAAGTTAGTTGCTTATCTTTCCCTCCCTCCCTCCCTCCCCCCTTCCTTCCTTCCTGGAAAGTTGAACCTGGGGTCTCGTGCATGCTTTTTGTAAGTGCTCAACCACTGAACCACTGAGCTCTGATATAACCACATTTTCAGTACCGATCTTATTAGAGTTTAAGGCATTGTTTGTCATTTGGTGAAAGCAGTACTTCATTCAAGTGTAGAGGTCTGAGATGCAGAGATTGCCAAGTGTATATTTTTAAACTTTTCCCCATATTTCATCGTCCTCTGATTTGTGTAGGTGCCCTATTCCTAACAACCCCTTTGTATATAGACATTTTAGTCTCTTTATTCTATTTTTAACCTAGGCTCTGGGACACACGTTCATTGACTTAGTGTGCTGTGTAGAATAGATGCACATTCACTTCCTTCCTGCAGGATATTCCTTCCGAATATCTTTTTTATTATAATGAACTCATATTGATTGTATACATTAATAGGTTTCACTTGACATTGCCATACATGCATATATCCTACTTTGATCTTATCTACTTTCTCTACTATTTTCTTTCCTTCCTTTTTCTCCCCTCTTTAACACTTCATACCTTCTCTTTCCCTAATAGTCTCTCTTCTGCTTTGAGGATGTGTTTGTGTGTGTGCGTGTGTGTGTGCACGCGCGCACACTCATCACATGAGAGAAAACATCTTTGTGTTTGTCTTTCTTTTCTCAACATGATGACATCCAGTTTCATACATTTTCCTACAAGTGACATATTATTTTTATGGTTAAATAATACTCCACTGTATATATATGCCACATTTTCTTTATCCATTTTTCTATTGATGGGAACCTATGCTGAGTCCATAAGTTAGCTATTGTGAATAGTACTGTGCTAAACATGGATGTGCTGGTGTCTCTATCATATGGTGCCTTTGATTCCTTTGGGTCTATACCCAGGAGTGGTATAGCTTGATCATATGGCAGTTGTAATTTTAGTGTTTCGGGGAACCTTCTTGCTAATTTCCATAATGGCTGGATGAATTTACTCCCACCAGTAGTGTATAGGTTCCTTTCCCCCACCTGCTCGCCAGCATGTCTTGTTTTGTGTTTTCTTGGTGACAGCCATTCTGACTGGGGTGGGCCTCTAAATATAGTTTTGATTTGTATTTCCCTGATGGCTAATGGGTGTTGAGCATTTTTCATGTGTTTATTGACCATTTGTAGTACTATTTTTGAGAAGTGTCTGTTCAGATCATTTGCTTATTTATTGATTGGATTACTTTTTTTCCCTACTACTTTATATATTCTGGACATGAATCCTCTATTAGGTGAATAACTGGCAAGGATTTTCTCCAGTATTTCTCTTCAGGGCTGTCCTATCAAAGAGTAACCATAGTTCCTCTTCTGTTGATTTCCATCTTATCCACTGGACTTCTGCCTTCTGCAATTCTGAGAAAAGAAGCTTGTCATGGGAGAAACAGCTGGGATACCATTTTAGTATTGGCACTCTGATGGCCCTGAGGGATTAGGAACTCAGAGAGTAGAAATAAGATTCAAGAAAACAAACAAAGCTTTTAGGAAGTTCTGTGGACTTTGATACAGAACCATGCCTACAAACTTTTTTCAGCTTTGTCATGCCCCATGGGCTGTATTCTGTCTTTTCCAGTTCATCCGAATCACAATCTCGTTGATTCTTCCTGGTATTTTCTCCTTCTCTTTGCTCATCTGTCCTTCCCCATGTACACACTGAGAGCTCTCCCCTTTGAAGCAATCTCAATCTCTAGGCATTTCCCTCAGTCTGTACCTTCCTGGCAATATAGATAGGAGGCCTTGTTGTAATAGATTAGTTATCTCTCCTGGTCACACCCAAGTTCCTTCTTCTGCCGACAAAAGAGGAGGTAACCATGGGAGCATCTCACACACAGTGCCCTCTCTTTCTCCCGGAGCTGTTCATTTTCAGGTTGATCTGGACCTTTTTCACATGACCCTGAATTGCCTGGTCATTGCCCTTGACTTGTTAGGTACTGTTGAGTTGGATCCGACTTATAGTGACCCTATGTACAGCAGAACAAAACACTACACAACACTATGCCATGCACACAAACTTTTTATGTTTGAGCCCATTTTTTCAGTCACTGTTTCTTCTCACTTTGAGTCATGCCACATCAGCAAATGGGCTGTCCCCACATCAATCCCAAGGGCTTTACTACATTCCTGTCATTAAGGTTTACTCTACAATAGGGTCAGTAAACAACTTCATGATAAATGGAGAAAAGATTGAGGTTATTCAAGATTTTGCTTTACTTGGTTCTACAGTCAACACTTATAGAAACAATAGTAAAGAACTCAAAAGATATGTTGCATTGGGAAAAGCTCTTGCAAAAGACTTCTCTAAAGTGTTGAAAAGTAGACGTCACATTGACGGCAAAGGTGTACCTGACTCTTGCCATGGTATTTTCAGTCACGTCATATGATTGTGAAAGCTGGACATTGAATAAGGGAGGCAAGAGAAGAATTGATGATTTTGAATTGGTGCTGGAGATGAATGTTGAGTATACCGTAGACTGCCAAAAGAACTAACAGATCTCTCTTAGAAGTGCAACCAGCATGCTGCTTGGAAGCAAGGACTGTGTCTTATGTGTTTTGGATATGTAGCCAGGAGGGACCAATCCCCAGAGAAGAGCATCATGTTTGGGAGAGTGTCAGGTCAACAAAAAGAAGACCCTCAACTAGATGGATTAACAGAGTGTCTGCTACAATGGGCTTAAACATAAAAGAGATCATTTGCCTGTCACAGAATTGGAGAGTATTTTGCTCTGTTGTACATAAGGTTGCTATGAGCAATGGTACCAAACAACCACAACTTTGAGGAGACAACTTTACCCTAGTTATTTCTTCAGTGCCTTCCAGCCTGGGAAGCTCATTTTCCAGAACTATATTTGACAGTGCTTCTCTGCTATTCATAGGGTTTTCAGTGGCTAATTGTTTTGAGAATGGGCTGCTGGGTCCTTCTCCCTAGTCTGTCTTAGTCTAGAAGTTCAGCTGAAACCTGTCCACCATGGGTGGCCCTGCTGGTATCTGAGATACTAGTAGCATAGCTTTCTGCGTCACAATAACACACAAGCCCCCACAGCATGACAAGATGATAGACACGTGGGAATAAACATAATTATTTGAGAAAATTCTAGTGAAAATGTAGTAAATGTCTAAATACTACTTACTGACATTTATAACTATGATGCTGATGAGCTCTGATCCAAATTACACAAAGTAAACACATACTTCACCAAGTGGGAAAATCTCACTTACCTCTTTAAAAGTCGCCAAAACATAATTTCTGAAACCCATAGGTATCTTGGAATGTATTCATTGAATTCAATGTATTTAGCTGAAGCCTGAGTAAGAGGATAAAGCATCTTGCCTGGTTCCATCCACTGTATTTTTGCTGGAGAGGAGAGCCTTTGGTTTGTATCTCTTTTGTTTAAACTGTAAAGTAACAAGCAGTTAAATATAAATGGGTCATGTCTTTTTAAAGAGATATAATGATACATATGTGATGTTGAAAAATTCAGCTTACTGACTTCATAAAAGATGTTTTTTTTCTTTTGTATTTCATTGAGTAGCTTGATTCATTTGTATGTTCTAGAGCCATTTTTAGTTATGTCATTAGTTAGCAGAAGTAGGAACCAGTTTATTCTGCCAAGGTACCATAAAGATAGTTCCAAGAAAGCAAAGAAAATATTCTTCCTCATATAAGAAGCTATTATATAGTTCAAGTCTTTTCCCCCTTCATTCTGTTTCTTATTGAAAGATTTGTATCCAGGTTGAACTTTCTTCCTTGCCATTCTGTTTTTGCCCCATTGTAGTATTACCTCATAACCCTCTATTTAAGGCAACATATCCCATTGCCATGGAAATAAATTCAGAGCATACTGGCTGCATTTTTTTTACCAAGCAGGAAAGGTGTATGTGCCGAGAAACTAAGCCTCTGTCTAAATATAAACTCACATAGTGAACTCTAAAATTAAGAGGGCTGATATGATGGATACAGATGGCTTGATTAAATGTTTTAAATATCTAGATTTTTCTGTGACCTTTGTAACATCCAAGGTTTCTCTTATAGTGACCAGTACCAAATAAACCAATTGAAAAACATTAGACTTTTACTTGCTACGATTAGATTTATTAAGTTATCTTTATTCCACATAACATGCCAACTAGCATAGTGGATTGTGACTTCCTGACACCTGTTTTATGTCATCTCATTATCCTTATATTGCCATGACATGCAACATGTATATGTGAAAATTATTGGGATGGGTCTCTAGTGCATTTTATCTTTCTCTAAGCACATACATGTTCTATGTGTATATATAAGTGTAAACTGAAAACACAGATTGATTACATAATGTTCTTGGTATTTTATCATCTCATTTTCTTCCTTGCTTTTTTCCATCTTTCTAGAAGAAATTTAATGGGTAAATGTGATCATCACCACCAACAGGCTTAATGAACTTCTGGCTTTGTCTTTCAGCCCTGAGTTTCTACACTTCTGCAGAGCTTGTGTTATGCATCTGAATTGGCACTTGGTGGGCACAAATACACTTTCTAAGTTCTCATGTCTGTATATGCATTCATACAGAGATTATAGTTCCCAACTCTTTGTCACAGGCAATGTCATGAAATATATTAATCATAAACATCCTCAAAATTGGATCTGATCTCTTTAATACTCTATTTGTGTTGCAATGGAAATGTTTCCTAATAAAAATATCCATGTCTGCCAAACCAATGTAGTAATCTCCAGTGTAACCTACTGCTTTCCAAGTACTCTACAGTTTTATGACACTAATGTCATGTCACCAAACTTGGCCACCAAGCTTGCTCCAAAATGTTCAGCTCTTAGCAAAAATGCTTTTTATAATTACCATTCCCTTGCCCAGACTTAAGTCACAAATCTGTGAAAGTGTCCAAATTCATTATTGATTTTTTTTATTGTTCCTCATTGAGTTCTCTTGAATAGCACTATTTGAAACCTTCTCATCTTTTAGGCTCCTTTGTTTTGATTCATTGTCTTTTGTTTATTCTGTTCCATGCAAACTATTTTGAGGCAAGGGGAAGAACAAGAATGAGGGCTCATGTTTGCAGTCTTCTTTCTCATCAGTGTTTGTATTTCCTTAGTGAGTCAGTATTTATGGGGATGGCATGTTTTTGTTTTGTTCAGTGGATTTTTTGTCATGCATGTGGAAGACATTGATTTGTGGTGCCAATGCCCATTTATTCCTTTGTTTTTAATGCTCTGAATCCTAACTTAAATATAATTTTCTCCAGCACATTATGAATTTGGCTGTAAGTTAAAGCAACAAATAACACACAATCTCTGGAGGCAAATGGTGGTGTTTTCAGTGAGGAAGTGTGTGAATTTTGAAGTATCTTGGGATCTGAGATGAAAGAAAAAATTAAAGAACAGAAAAGATGAAGAAAGAGTTAAAATCATTTTGTTAGAATTGTAGTTTTATCATTTTGCTTATTATAATTATGGACACAGATATGTGATAAAATATACTATTTGCTGGCTCAATACCCCTCCACCTAAAAAAAAATTGCTCCTTTGTTTATGCATGACCATTAGCACTACTCTATCTAATCTTAAAAACACTATGATTTTGAGAAAGGTTAAGAGCAATTACTTTGTTCTCAGCCACTTTGGAGTATTATGGTGTATTCACCTGTCACCAGGAGAATGGATGTTTGCTACTAGGTAGAGTAGAACATTTCCTTGGAATTTACTCACTGGACTAATTCAAGGACAAAAAGTTTGGTGAAAAAAAGAGAGGACCATGGAGGGTTGGCTGGTCCAGCTGTCATTATCTATAACTGGGAATTGGTTGTGAGATGGATAATTGTGGGACTTACTGAAGATTAGGGACATAGGGAATAACGACAAAGTATCTCACTCGTTATTTTGCCTAGACTAATTATTGAGTAATTTATGCCTTTTCATATACTTATTATAGAGTTGGCCCATTAGTCTGTGTCAGGTAGTGCACCACTGAGTTTTTCTGTCATTTAACTATTCATTCATTCATCTGTTTTTTGAGAGAGGGCCTTGTTGTATAACCCAGCATGATCTTGAGCTTGTGATTCTCCTGCCTCAGCCTCCCTGTGCCATCTCATCTGGCCTGATAGCACTTTTCAAAGCATAGAGATATTCTGCAAACATCTATGATGTTTTCAGTTTTAAAATTATTTAATTGACTCAAAACATCCTCATAATTACTTGTATTTTTGGCCTTCAAGTCCTGTGATGTTTACTACTTACTAAGTGAACATTCCTCTTATTTATCCCCAGATTACTTATTTCTGTACCAAAGGAACACTTATAAGTTTTAGTGCATTCTGCATAATGGATTTACACGTAATTTTCTCTATACTTGACAAGTTGAGAAGGTATTATGCTTACTGATATGTGGGCCACAAAGAAAATGAAGACTCCCCTCATTTAAAAGGATACTTTTACAACTGGAAAGAGAACATCTAGGAATGAAGTGCCAGAAAGGCATTGTCTGTTGGAAACATGAGTGGCAGAGAAAAGTGATAATGAATTCAGAAAGGGAGACATGGATTCTTTATCAAGAGAATGATATTTCCATGAAATAGACTATGATAGAAGAGGGCTGCAAGATTTTAAATTGCTACATCAACTCTCTCTTTGTTGGAGCAAATCTAAACACTTCAACAAGGCATTCAAGAGATTCTTTAAGGGCCTCAGCAAATGTGTACACATTGTTGATTCTGACTGCTACCCTCTGCAGTCTTGTAGCTTCAATGACATGGCATTCTTATTGTGGTCAACGTTGGCCTGAAGAATTTCTTGACACAACCTAATACTATTCTGACCTTGCCTTTACCCTGGATCATCCTAACCTCCAAAATTATAGTTTTATAATTACTTAAGGTATGTGTACTTTATAGCACAGGCTCAATGGCAAACACCTATAATCTTAGCAACTCTGGAAGGCATGAGGATCCCAAGTTTAAGTCTAGAGGCAGCCTGGGAAAGTTAGTAAGACACTGCCTTAAAGTAAAAAATAAAAATGAGGCTGGAGGTAGCTCAGTAGTAGAACACTTGCCTAGCATGCATAAGGGCCTGGGTTCAACCCTCTAGTACTGAAAAAAAAATGTTTTATAATATGAACTACTATGGAGCAAAGCCTATTTATCATCTATAGTGTTTAGTCAAGGGCAACTAACCAAATGGAATCTATAAATCTGAGGACTGTTATTGTAGTTCTAAATGTACTTTTACAGATTTTACCTCTATTTTTATTTGGTTTGATTTTTAAGAGCATTTGTGTTTTGCGAGAACTTAGAGAAGAGTCATGATATCTAAAGTGAGACCCATCTCTGCTGCTCAGTTATGATTTGCTATATATTAAAATATGATGAAAAGGATGAAGTGATGTATAGAATCTTCATAGTTCAGATATTTTTCTGGTGCAGAGGAAAGAAAGCTCTGGATGGTTTTGCCTTGTGGATCATATTCTCTGCCCCTTCACTCCCCTAATCTCCAGGTGTGATGATTCAAACATTCATTTTCTGATTGATTCCCTAATATCTGTAATGACCTGAAAGAGTGCTATAAAATTCTCAAAAAATGTTTAAGTAATTCATTTAGACCTTTGAAATTATGCCTTATGGTATATTCTTTATGAATCCAATGCTGGAAAAGTGGTCCAATAGATCAATTTGTAAGAAGGATTGGAAAAATGGGTGTTGTATATGTTAGAGAGCAATAGGTACTTGTTGTTGTTAGACGCTGTCTAGTCGGTGTCTGACTCATAGCGATACCATGTAGACCAGATGAAACACTATTGTCAGTGCTTCTCTGGTATTCACAGGGGTTTCAATGGCTGATTGTTTTGGGGGAGTGGATTGCCAGGCCCTTCTCCCAAGCCTACAGCACCTGGTGTTCCCAGGTAGTCTCCTATTCAAGTACTAACCAGTTCCGACTCTGCTTGGCTTCTGAGATCTGATGGGATTGGATGCCACAGTGGTACCACTGTAGGATACTTAGGAAGAGAAAATTGCAAAGTGAGATTGCCTCTGGCCCACTGCCAATTTTAGTTTTGATTCTCATTATCTGTTGTTGAATAACAACTCACCCCAAAACTTGTTGTTGTTAGGTGGTGTCAAGTTGGTGTCCAACTCATAGCAACCCTATGTACAACAGAGGAAACACTATTGTCCTCTCTGCTATTTCATAGGGGTTTCAATGGCGGATTATGTTTTGGGAGTGGGTTACTGGGTCCTTCTCCCAAGCCTACAGCACCTGATGTTCCCAGGTGGTCTCCCATCCAAGTACTAACCAGATCTGACCCTTGTTAGTTTCTGAAATCTGATGAGATCAGATGTCACAGTAGTGTGGCTATAGGTACTCAAAGACTTAGTTGCTTAAAAAATGACTTACTATTTTAGCCTCAAATCTGCAAGGCTCAGTGTGGAAGACTTACGTTTGATCTACAGAGTATCACCTGGAGTGGCCTGACAGAGCACTGGAGGATTACTTCCAAGATGACTCACTCAATGGCTCTAAGTTCAGAGCTTGGGTGGACCTGAAGGCTGACCTCTTGGTTCCTTTCCTTATAGCTCTCTCTGCTGGGTACTTGAACTTTCTGGCTGAGTGGTGGTTGGTTTCCAAGAGAATGTCCCAAGGGTCAGAAAGTCAGAGATAGGAAGTGGAAGCTGTCAATTTTGTTGAAGCCTGGGTATGGAACCTGGCATCACATTCCTGCTGATATGTGCTGTTAGTCACTCAGTGAGAGGTAGAATTTGATGAGAAGGAGCATATAGCCCACCTCTGGTAATTGGGAGGAATGTCTTAAAACTACCACATTTCCTTTTTTTTTTTTTTTGTACTGAGAGTTGAATCCATGGCTTTGCGCTTGCATGCTTTGCAAGTGCTATAACCACTGAGCTGCATGCGCAGCCTATGTTTTTACTTTTTTGAGACAAGGTTTTGCTAAATTATGCAGAGTGCCTCTGGTCTCAAACTTGTGATCCTTCTGCCCCTGCCTCCTGAGTTGTTGGGATTACAGACATGTGCCACTGCACCCGGCAGACTACCACATTTCTTCAGCGAAAAAGGTCTTGTTTTTATCATGTTTGTTTTCATTGTAGAATAGTCAATACAGAAAATTTCTAGGGCTCATTTGATATACAATTTGGAAGAACTTTTGTTGTGCTTTTGTGACACTAGCCCATGTTATCTGTCTAGTCATATCCAAGTTAGTGTAGTTTTGAGTTAACCAACTGTGTTTTTATAGACAGATGTTGGGATTTAATATGTTAATCTTTTATGCTTCCTTTCAAAGCTTTTGATAATTCTAATTCAGGCTTGCCTGTAGTCGTACCACTGTGTCATCCAATCCCATCAGATCTCAGAAGCTAAGCAGGGTTGGACCTGGTTAGTACTTGGATGGGAGATCGCTTGGGAACACCAGGTGCTGTGAGGATTGGAAGATGGACCCAGCAACCCACTCCCCAAAATAATCAGCCATTGAAAACCCTATAAATAGCAGAGAAGCACTGACAATAGTGTTTCACTTGTTATTCATAGGGTTGCTATGAGTTGTACACTGACTCAGCAGCACCTAACAACAGTTTAGGCTTGGAAATAAAATTTTCTGTGTTCAAGTGCATGCACATAGGGTTTGTACATGCTAGGCAAGTGCTATACCACTGAGCTCCCTCCCTAGCCATTTTTTATTTATCTTGAGACACGGTCTCACTAAGTTATGCAGGCTGCTTCTGACCTTGAACTTGTGATCCTCCTGCCTCCATCTTCCAAATTGCTGTAATTACCAGTGTGTGCTACTGTGCCTGGCTTGTGCTGACCTTCATGAAACTGTCACTTTCTGTCTTTCAGTTTCCTATGGCCTCTGGCTTTCTTTAAGTCCTCCTTTCTACCATAATTACAACAGATTCTCCAAAGGAATAGTGGGAATTCCTTTTTAGGAAGATGGTGAATCCACTGAGAATATAGCAGTTCTATTTTAGAACTTGAGCTGGGGTTTAGCATACTTGGTAGAGTGCTGCTCTGCACTCTCTGAAGACTTGGGTTTGATCCCCAGCACCACAAAAATGGGAGAAGGAAATGGCAATCCACTCCCAGAGCAATCCCGAAACACACAGCCATTGAAACTCATGAGGGTCGCTATGAGTTGGACCCACCTCAATGATACCTAACAACAACAATAATTTTAGAACTGAAAAAGGACTTTGAAACTCCTATCTTTCAAGTATCCATCAACCAATTATTTGAATCCTCTTGTAACATTTCTGCCAAATAATTATCTGGTCTACCCCAAGATAGATCCAGCAATAGATAGTTTAACAATCTCATGTGGTAGACAATTTTATCTTGGGACATATTTAGATTTAAAAATTTTTTCTTACTGAGCTTAATATTTAGCCCTATAACTTGTTAATGTGCTTAACATTTCTCAACTTTCTTACCCATGAAAAGCCTTCAGAATTGGCCATATTTATCATGGATGACTCTTCCTTTCTGTACTGATTTTCCTTATTCCAAACCAAGCAGTTACTTCCTTTATCTGTTGTTCTTGCCATAGTTTCAAATGACTACTTACCTCGAAATACATTCGTGTTAGTTGATGTTCTTCTCAAATACTGACCTGTGTTTAAGAACTGAACAGAGTACGTCTCTCATGATGTTCTCAGCTGATTTCTTTGAATGTAGACCAGGCTGCAAGGTGCCTGCTTGGAGTTCTAGTAGCCTTAGCAAGATCTGCTCAGTTTCTTCCCTCACATTCTGTTTCCTTCAAAATTGTTTGGGCTGTAGATTTTAAATCCAGAAGAAGAAAAGTCTATGTCATTTCTATTTAATATAGAAGAGACGTAATTCCTACTTTCTAGTCTACCCAGAATTTGTCAGTCTTGAAAGCTGCTGAAGCATTTAGCAGGCTAAATTCCTTTCAAACTTTATCATTCAATTATGCATCAAGATTTTTGAAAATAAATGTTTTGAAACTAGACAATAACAGTAGATATATAAAAACTTAAAGGTAAGTTAATGAAGGATTTTTTAGTGAATATACATTTTATATAACCTTCAAGTAGCCTGCAGCCTTAGCCCTGTGGAATCCGATCCCGTCAGATCTCGGAAGCTAAGCAGGGTCTGGCCTGGTTAGTACCTGGATGGGAGACCGCCTGGAAAACCAGGTGCTGCAGGCTTGGGAGAAGGACCTGGCAACCCCCTCCCAAAAAATCATTCTGCCATTGAAAACCCTATGAACAGCAGAGAAGCACTGACAATAGTGTTTCTCCTGTTGTATGCAGGGTCGCTATGAGTTGGATACCTACTCGACGGCACCTAACAACAACATAATCTTCAAGTAAGCAGGTGGCTTATGTAAGAATGTTGGATGATAAAACAAAGGAATCACATCAGGATGTTAGTCTCTGTGTTGCAGTGTAGCCCAGGATGGCCTCAGGCTCACAATCTTCCTGCCTCAGCCTCCCAAATGCTGGGATTATGAATATTAATTCTGAATTACCTTGAAGTAAGTTACTATTCCATGGCATTCTTTGGTAACTTTCATTTCCCTAGGTCATTTAATTCCTAATTGTTTAAGGAGTTAAAGTCCCTAAATCAGTTGTGGATATGATACTTTGTGGAGACAGCATGGAGACAATTATTTTTCTGTGTTTTATGATGGGTTTATTTCACTTATTTTTTTCATAAGGTTTGAAAGAGATGTATTTGGTGTATGTGTAGCTGCAATGCTAAGGTTTCTTTCAGTAAACTTAGGGGGATAGTTTTAGTTATGAAAATGTTAAAATTGGTAAGAGGAAAGGAAAGGTAACGATTAGCTTAGGACTGATATACCATTAACATAACTTGCAGTTGTCTCTCCATGTCTTCTTTGTTACAGTCATGTGCCTTATTGAGTTCACAGTGGTTCTATACATAGACCATATCACCAGCGGCTTTTGTGGTATGGTGAGAAAAATGTTATAACACTGAAACAAGTTAAACTATTGTTATAAAAATATTCATTTTTTTCCCTTTTACTATGCCTGTACTGCTCTTGAATGCAGATACTTGTATTTGTTAACTTCATTAACCACTGATCTGGAAGTCTCTTTTTAGAAAAACTGTATAAAAATGTGCCTAACACTCTCATTAAGTACTGTAAGTGCAGAACTGAAATGTTCCGTACTAGAAACATGATAGGAGAATTTAGTTCGGATTACTATGAAAACTTTAGCCAGTAAACTGTTCCTTTTTCTCTGAGATGAGGCCATCTTGAATTTGCCAACCGAAAGTATAAGTACATCTGCTGCTGGTTTGTCCTAGATGGCTTTTTTCCTGCTTGACAATAGTAACTTATTTTGTAAATCATACATGAAAAATCAATTATATTTAACATACAGGGCATGAATCCAAGCAGTCCAGTTCTAGGAAGGAACTCAGAAAGCAAAGTGTACAACATTTGGGGGTAATTTTCAGGAGTTCCTTTGGTTTTTCAATTTTTATTTTTTCCTTTTCATACATGGTTAGTATATATTAAACATACTTTAGTTGTAATAAATATTAGATAACATTATTCTGTGATGTGAAGCAGAACAACCACATTTTAGTTTGAGGCACATTCTGAGATTCTGGAAGTCAAATTGTCTTGATTTTCTTACCAGTGTCATGTATGCCTCCTCTTAAGCATTTCCAGAGGCAGAAAATTTTCTCTCCCGGTAGCTAGTTCCCTTTTAAGGAAATGGTAGTTGAAAGACATTTCTCACAATGAACAAAATATGGTAACTTATAACATTTACCTTTTAGTATGTTTTGACCTTTCTATATGACTTTTTTTTTAACATAAATTGAAGATAATTGTGCATTCTTAAAATTTCTTTTGCATAAAACAATCATATAAACAAATGAATTTCCTTTCAGTCTTTCTCACATGACAGTTGTGATTTGTTTGAACTTTTCTGGGTCATTGTTCCTCTTAAAATATTTTATTCATGTTGCTCTTTGACATTGGGAATACAAGCATGAAGAGTCAGTGATTTTTCTGACAAACTAATTCTCAGTCCAATTAAAATGAAAACAAATTCTAATTAATTTCATGTAGCTCAGTGTCCATTCTGCTATGGTCAGAGGCTGGAAATAAGTTAGCACGAAGGAGAATTCAGGCTGTAAAGAAATGAAACACAAGATGCATGCTTTTTTTTCTCCAAAATGTGTAGTAAACGCAGCTAGCTGCAAAGATGGCACAGGGAGATGCCCGTTTTAGGCAACTAGTAAGGACTATTACATGTTCACATTTACTTATTTAGCTTCTTCAGTTGTAATAGAAACTCTCTGGAAAGCAGTAAAAAAATGAAACTTATTGGGTAGCTCTGGATTTTGAATTGAAGGACACCAAAATAGGGGTTTAACTTAGTTTGTAGAGTGCTTGCTCTATACACTCTGAGGCCCCTAATTTGATCTTCTGCACTGCAAAAATGGGAGAAAGACTTGGCAGCCAACTCCCAAAACAACCATTGATAACCCTTTGAGTAGCAGAGAAGTGTTTTGTTCTGTTGTATATAGGGTCGCTCTGAGTTGGGTCTGACTTGACAGCACCCAACAACAACAAGGTGTAGGAACCAGAGAAGCCCTGTTGATCTAGGGTAAGAAAGAAAACACATCCACTTTAGAGTGCTGCTTTCAATTTTGGGATGGAGACCAAACATTGTCAGACTCTGCTGAAGAATGCAAATCTAGAGAGCCAACATGATTGTGTTAGACGTGTCCCACCATATCTTTCTGCAAGGATAGAGGTAGGTAGGATCCTAAGGCACAGTCTTGCTAGGCAGGGAAAAGGAACACATAGCCATTCAACTCCTCTGACTTCTAGATATTCATAATCCTTTTGATAGAAATGAAGCCTTTAATTTTATATGAACATAAATTTTATTTGGAGAGAAAAATACATATAAGAAATGTAATTGTGACATGTTCTAAGTTTAAATTAGAGTCAAGAGATGTTCTTCTGTGAATATTATTGGGATTGAAGGCGAAACATGGATGCAGTGATTGTCTTACAAGGGGCAACACAAAGGAGGGCCCCATAAAGGAAGTTTGGATGTTTCAACCAAACCAAACCAACACACAACAAAACTCCAAACTCCAAACCATTTTGAGCTTATTAGATAAAGGGTAAGAGTACATGCTTCCAGAGTGAAATGTGGGCATAGAAAGAGAGAGACATGAAAGACTCATACTACATATCCAAGACATGGATGGGGCTTCTCAAGAGAGAGGGGAGCCTGCCCCTGCTAGATGCAGCTGTAGAATCTACTTCTGCCTACCCACTCATCTGGCTTAGAGATCCAGGTTCACTTTACCATGATTTGAGAATTGTGGTTGATTTGGAGCAGAGCTAAGATCACCAGCCCTGTCATGGACCTTGTTTCTTGCTGAGGAACAGCCATAGGAAGTAGACATAAGGAACTAAGTAGATCATAAGACTGGGCTGGCAGAGCATTACCAATGATTGCTGATTAAAATAATTGTTGTATATTGGTGATTGTGGTGAATAAAAGTTGGCATATAGACTCAAATGTATCCTATTTGAAAGAGACTCTTTAAGACAGGAAGAAAAACCTACAGATAAAGGATAATGCAGTTCCAAGTAGATTGAAGCTGAAAACTGATAGTGAATGACTTATCAAAAACAATTGTAGACTTTCTGAATTATGGGTAAAATTTTATAGAACATGTAGTTCTACTGTGTGATTTTAAGAGGACTTGTGGAGTAGCCACATGAGAAGCTTGTAGCAAAACTTGGCAAAGACACAAAAGATATATGTTCTCTTAATAATGATAGGAAACTTGAATAATGTTTCTGATTTTGTGCTTGCTTGGTAGCAAATAACTGGCATGGGAACAAAACTTCTCTGTGGTGGTGCATTTCTACTACTGCACTGGACCTCAGGGGCCATTTTGGTAGACAATATTGTTTGTTCCAGGGAAAGAAATCAGTTTCATTTTGAGGTAATATATGCCATGGAGTTTCTCTTTAAATAAAAAAGAGTTTATTTGTGAAAATTTCTGATGTCCAGCATTTAGTCAATATAAGTCACTGTTGTCATTGCTGTTGCTGCCAGGGCCTTGATAGCTGATATTCATAGCAATGACACGAGCTAATACAGTGTCCCTAAATGTCCCTGTATTTGTGAAGAATGTTGGAATTGTGTGCATCACAGTGTCAGGAGTTGTCATTTTATTATGTCTTGATGTCTTGAATACTGTTAGGTCGTGTGAAAGATACCTGGTAAACATCTCTGAAACAGAGCAGCTAATTAAAAATTCTACATTCTTTATCCATTTTTGGTAACAGAGCTTACTGGGAGTGCAAGGAACCAAACTAAGCAAGAAGCTGAGGTCCTAGAAACCAGATTTATCTGTAGTTGTGCATACATTCTGTCTGATAAAGATCTACATGTACTGTTGCATGATATTTATTTAGCTCCTGCATTGTAATATAGGGCCTCCATTTTGGATATAGCAAGATACATTTACTTGTTCTTACAAGGAGAGGTAACATTTCAATCGCTGTAGCATCTTGTTCAAGGCAATGGCCAGCTGCCATCATCTAAAAGTCTTGAGTCAAAATGATTAGTGAACCAAACTATATATAGTTCTCGCTACTGAAGCTGGTCTCATGGATGTAATTAATATTCATCATTTCCCTTCTCTACTATTCAGTTTAGTTCTCCCCTAGCCTTGTCCAAAATTTTGGCTGTTCTGGCTTGTTTGACTGCTGGGATGACCTAGATTCTCATCCATAAGTCATCTAGACCCTTGATTACTTTGTCTTTTTTGATTTATGGCTACTGCAACTATACTTTGGCAGTTGCCTCTGGACAGATATATTATAATATGCAGCATATATCTGACAAAATTGTGTAATATTCATCAATGAATCAATGTAGATAGTGGAAAATAACTTGGTTACACAATTACACAGCACAGTGCAAGGTAGTAGTGATTTAAGCATTTATTTGAATTGCCTTTATATTTTATGGCTTAATTTCAGATTCATTTTATATAATTGTTTTGGAATAATAGTTGCTCCAAAATTCAGATACGAACAGAATAAAGTATGTTAGTAGAAGCCAAGTAAGCAAACTGAAAAAAATGAACTCTAGCATAAACTTCAAAATGTCAAAACTAAGTGACTGTTGAATCATGACTATAAGGAAATAAGTAATGATAGCACGAAATGTTGTTGTTGGTAGGTGCTGTTGAATCAGTGTCCAACTTGTAGTGACCCTATGTACAACAGGCAAAACACTATTGTCAGTGCTGCTCTGCTATTCATAGGGTTTTAAATGGCAGATTGATTTTTGGGAGTGGGTTGCTGGGTCTTTCTCCCAAGCCAACAGTATCTGGTGTTCCCAGGTGGTCTCCCATTCAAGTACTAACCAAACCCAACCTTGCTTAGTTTTTGAGATCCAGTGAGATGGGACATCACAGTGCTATGGCTGCAGGCTAGTAAGAAATATAGATAATGAAACTTCAGCAGAAGATATAGTGAAGATATTGAGAATCAGGACACTCTGAAACAGGAAACAATGTAGCAGTGGGAAGAGGAAAATAATAGTGAAATGTAACCCAGATTTTATGCTCAAGAGATCCTATCAAAAGCTTAACATCACCTTCATTTTGGTGAATTCATTCATTTCAATGTCTCTTAATTTTTCACTTCGACTTGTTAAACTAAGCAATAATTTCATGTAACACTATGTAATGAAAAGCAGTTAATTTTTCAAAGTTATAATCCCCAAAGAGTTTTCAGTGAATCACGCAAAATGTACAAGAGATAAAAGAGAAGCTTTTAAATGGATGTTCAGAAAAGAAAAGAAGAACAAATTGTCAATAGATCCTGGCACACTTATTCTAAAATTGAAGGATGCATATATTGATGAGATATCAATGAGATGAGTCTTCTCAGAAGACAAACCAATGAGATAAATGTCCCTTATATCACGTTGTTAGACTTGATAAACATATTGAGAAACCTCAAAAGTCAAACTCTTCTTACAAGAGTACAAAAAAGGGTGTTTACTTGAATTATGCATAAATTAAATAAAAATAAATTAGGCAATGTTTTAAAAAACAGGCAAGATGAAATATTCATTATTTTATGTTTGTGGTATTGGAGCATTGAACCCAGGGCCTTGCACATGCCACACATCGCAACCTCAGCCCCTTTTGTTATGTTTTACTTTGAGATAGGATCTTGCTAAGTTGTACAGGCTTCTTCTGGCCTCAAGGTCGTGATCCTCCTGCCACAGCCTCCTGAGTTGCTAGATTACAGGCATGAACCAGGCACCTGGTGACATTATTTTAAGGAGCTAAAATGAGTAGTTATGATTATTAACATTTCAATTGAAAGATTTTTGTTCTTTAAAGGATGTGATGAAAAGTGGCATTCTGCCAGGTATAGTGGTAGATGCTTGTAATCCCAGTGCTCAGGAGGCTGAGGTAGGAGGATCACCAGTTCAAGGCTAGCCTGGGCTACATAGAAAGACCCTGTCTCGAGCAACAACCACAACAATAACACTCACACATGACATTATTCAAAGAAAGAAAAGCTTACAGGTGTCAGGTAGAAGGAGGCTGAGGCAGGAGAACCACGAGTTCAAGGCCAGAAGTGCCCTGTGCAAATTAGTGAGACACCGTCTCAAAATAAAAAATAAAAGTGGAGCTGGGGATGCAACTTAGTTGTAGAGCACTTGCTTAGCATGTGCATGATCCTGGGTTCAACCCCTAGTATTACCAAAAAAAAAAAAGTCAACATAGACAAATTTGATATACCTCTACAAAAACCTAACAAAACATTTTAAAAGAATTTATTGGTATAATATGAGAAAATGTGTGAAAACTCATGGAACCAGAATAAATAAAGCAGATATCAAATATGATATTATAATGGGGACAGTCATTTCCTTAATTTTGTAGGAAGACTGCCCAGTAGCTCCTGATTTTTTAAATTTTTAACTATTCAATGATCTTGCAGAAGCTCTGTTTTCTAGTTTGCCCCATAAATTCTAAAGCTTTATACTCACAAGCTGACTTACACTTCATGGCATTGCAGGATTCTGAGCCTTTCAACATGAGTATAGTGGAATTTAAAAACTTGCAAAAACATCTTCAGAGACTCAGAAGACAAACCAAAAGACAAAATAGATAGAAAATTATTGAAAAATTTGGTGCAAGTCATATTTTAACTGCATTTCAGAAATAGAATGTTTTAAAAAAAAACCTAGTGAAATTTATAGGCTCCTGGTTAAGGATATTTGTGAAATGGACCTTTTGTCATGTTTAAATTTAGTTTTTAAATTAATGGAGAAAATGAAGGGAAAAAGTAATGGACTATGAAACAAAAGTGATAAAGATAGGAATTGAAACCAATAGAATGAGAAGTGAATTTTGACATAAAGGTCCTCTTACTCTTCCTGCCACTGTGCCCCAGTCATGCAGGTTAGTGCAACTGACTCCATCTTTTAAGTGGTTCCCATCTCCTTTGCTGCAGTGATAGGTCCAGTTGCAATCCAGTCAGCGCTGGTGGTGGTTTCAGTGGCAATTCAGCCAGAGTGATGAGTAGGACTTTTTGTGATGCTGTGACTATTAATACATAACTCAGGAAATGAGGATGAGGAAGAAGTGTTTGCAGTTAACTTTCAATGGAGGGACACCAGCGTGAGGGTGAAGTTCAAACATGGAAGAGGGTAGATGAGAGAAAATCTAAAGAACTGGAACTTTTGTCATGTTTCCAGTGCTTCTAGAATTTGTAGAGATCTAAGCCAGTACTTTTCCTTCGTTGTATAAGCCAGCTTGGGTTGGGTGTACTTTTACTTGCCACTGACAGCATTCTCCCTGATAGAGTGGGAGAAGGCACAGGGGTATTTTGAGCTGTGGAGGAGTCAGGAGTATCTTGATCATTAAAATGAGAGGAATGGTCATCTATAGAGATTTAGAGACTGCATAAAGGGTTGCAGGGATGAGGGAAATTAAAAGGGATTGAAAGAACCACTTGAATGTGGTAGGAAATAAATTTAAATGAATCCCAGCTTTGTTTCTTCATAACACTTATTACTTGATACTATATTATATACTTTTATCTTTCTCATAAGTTGTAAACTTCATGGTGGCAGAGATTTTGTCTGATTCATTTATTCATTGCATTTCCAGTGCCTAGAATTATGTTTGACACACAATAGGACTGGACAAATATTGATACATATGAATGAAAGAATGACCCTCTGGGCAAACTCAAGACCCCAGCTCAGACTGGGAAGTAGGAATATATGATGGAAGCAGTTAATTCAATTTCTTAACTCTTTAGGAGAAAATTCTAAGCTTGGGTACATGAGAAGGGGAAAGAGACCATGGAGTTGATCCACGATTGTGCAGTGGCACCTTGCCCAGTGCCTGGCATTTAGTGAGTGGTGAATATAACATTAATGCTCTGCAATGTGACAGGGTGGCTATGGCAGAGGACAGCTGGGGAGGAAATGTATTGTGCCACCAAGGGCAAGTTTGACTGGGTGAATCACTTGATCCAAGCTGCATAGGGAAGCAGTTGATTAAAGTGATTTGAAAGGCAAAAGTAAAGGTACATTAAACTAATGTAATGCTGAAAGCTTGCTTTTGGAGTTCATAGGATAATTGTCTAATTTTACTGGACGAAACATGCCCACCCCTGGATGGACTATTTAAATCTAGTTTCCTTTAGGTAAACGAAGCAATGAGGGGACAAAATCAATCTAAAGAAATCAACAGAAAAAAAGTTGGCCAGAGACTCTTAGAAGCATAGCTGGACATGTGAAAACCTTCTGGCTGATGCAGAGCCTGAGGAAGTCTATTATTAGGATTTACTTGAAAGTTGAAGAAAAGGAACAGAGAATGTTCCAATTTCAACCTGCCTTAAAAAAACAGAAATGAAAAAAAAAAAGCAGTGGAAAGAATTTATAAAACTGGTTCTCATTTTTAAATTTAGCAAGTAGGCTAAAGGAGGTTCAAAACAATGGGCTACACTGTTGTAGCTGCTTATTTTTACTAGGTCTGCTGGCAAAATCTCTCGTTTCTTCACACTTACTTTTCAAAGACCCCGGAGTCCTGGGTTTCACTTAGCAGAGTAACAGCTTTCAAATAATCAGGTGTCTGTCTCGGCCTCTGGTTCTCCTCTTCCCTTTTTCCCCCTGTCCTCTTATTCATCTTGTTTCCTCTCCCACTGCTTCCCCACACCCTTGCTGCTTTTTTTTTTTTTTTTTTTAAATCCTCTTCAGTGTCTCTCCATTTTATACAAGTTGCCAGCCTGCTATAAAAATTGCCTTTCAGATGGGACGTGTTTGATGACAACGTCTGGATGTGTCACAGGGGATCCTGTTCCAAGGTGGTCACCACAGTCCTGCCGCAGCACACGGGTTTTCAGGGTTGGGATCACTCTAAAGGAATCGAATCAAATTGGTGTCTTGTTGCTGCTGGAAAGCAGGATCTACTCTGTGTGCTTCCAGATAGTGTTGCAGCAAAGAAGTCTTTGTGATTAAGCAGACCTTGTTCAAATCTGTTTCATTTTTTATTAGATGTATGATGTTGGATAAGTAGCATCATTTATGAGTCTCAGTTTTCTCATCTGTAAAAGGAAAGTAATAATCCATGCCCCAGAGTATTTTGTGAAGCATCAAGGAGTAAAGCCCCTAAGGTGGTTAATCGAATGCCTAGCGCAGGGCAAGTATTCAGTCAGTGGTAGCCGCTGACATGATTATCTTGGATTGGTGTTAGTTTCACTTCTTCCCCTATCAGTGTCCAGCATAGGTTGTGTAAAGTGGTGCTGCCCTTTCGGAATCTGATGCAAGCCAGAAGTACTCAAGATTGAGTGCTGGTGGGGCTCTTGGCCAGAGGGATTTTTTTTTGAGGGTGTTAATTTTTTCCCAGTATAGCAAAGCACCTGAGATGGTCAACTTAGAAAAAATTTATGTTGGTTCATAGTTTCAGAGGTTCCATTACATGACCCAGTGCCCCCCTTTGCTTTGGGCAGTGCATCATGGCAAGACTGCCTGGCAGAGCAAAACTGCTCACTTCATCATGAGCCAATGAGCAAAAGGAAAGGAGGGAGGGCCTGGGGTGCCTTCAATGACCTAAAGACTCCACCTCCTGGAGGCTCCACCTGCTCCCAACAGCACCTCCCTGGGGACCAAGCCTTTATCATGTGGGCCTCTGGGGGGCCGTTCAACATCCAAACCACAACAGAGGGTTTTGGTGTCTGAACGAATGCCCAGCAAGTGAGTCGCAGGGGACTCTGCTTTTCACGTTGCTCCCACTCTGATTACATTTATGGTTAGGGCTGGATCTTTTCCTTTTTGCATTAATTCATTTCCTTGGTTCATGTTTATTGAGCACTTAGTGTCAAGGCTGTGTACTGTGATGAGTGAGACCTAGGTTCTACTCAAATGAGATATCAGACTTCCTCTTTGGGTAATAGGGAGTTATGTATTGCTTCATTGAGTAAACTTCATCACAAATGGACCTGCATAGCAACATGGTCATGGTCATTGCAGTCGCCATTTATATGCTTAACCACGATGCTGGAGTTTTCATTTGCATCATAGCTTCTGTTTTATGCCCCTTTTATCATTCAGTTTCTCATTATCAAGGTAAAATCTCTGTACTGTCAGAGTTTAACTCCTCATCTTTTACCATTTACACATGAAGGTAGTGTATCTTCTTATGGAGCTAATATCATTTACTCAATATAGAACTATGTACTTTGTTACAACTTCCCATGCAAAGGCCCATGGTATTATTCAAACATGAGGAAAACGAAAGATCTGTGAGCATCTTTGTTCTGTTTTCATGCATAATCTGCCTGCATGGAATTGAAAGGTCATTCTACTAGGTTGACATGCATTTTCTCAGTTCTAGATTTCTGAGGAAGTCAGGGCTGAAGTTGGAAGAAGCTGAAGACAGGGCATCAGTGCATTATGAAGTCATGTCAATAAAGTAATGTATTGTTTTTGTTTTGGTACATTTTAGATAAAACAGGTAAGATTTTTGGTGCGGCATTTCATTTTAACCTTTATTATCTAAATCAAGTGGTTATGTTTTCTGTTTCTCATTTGGAGGGTTATTGTGACATCTATGGCCATGTCTAGGGTCCTGTTTGAGGCTCAGTTTGCTGCCTTGTTCCTACATAAGATGTCATAGTTCCGAGGGTGGAGGTAGGGCAAAACAAAGTCTTGATACTTTGGTCGTTTTAAATTGTGTTCTGGTTATCATTAAATTGCAGGAGCACTTAAGAATCTTGAAACAATTGGCAACTTATTTGTTTTCATACTCAAAGTTTATTTTCGAAATGGAGCTTGACCTTTTGAGTAATGTTTTTGGTTTTAGAAATTCACAATAAATGAGAAGTGTAATGCTTTCCCTGGGTTTGAAAACTCACATTTTCCTAAATCTGCTGTCCTATCCCCCTTCAGTTTTAGGCTTAACTCTAATTTGTTTAATCCTTATAGAAGTCAGACTTAATAAGAACTATGAAAAGTACTCACTGGCTTAGGGTTGAGTGAATGTTGCTCTTTGTTTTTGGCACCCCAGCATTCAGATGATTATGTTATCTTTTTGAAGTTTCAGCCTTGTGTATTCTATACTCTCTAAGGAATGGTTCCTGGTTAGTACTGTAGTTCTGCAGTGTAGAAGTTCTTAGCTTATGCTGAAATAGGTTGAATTTCTTCTTGTGAACCTAAGTTTCACAGTGACTTGGTTCCTGACATCTGTTTTAGTCACTGCCAATGCCAATTGAATTTCCTGTTTGGGTTTCTGCTTTCCATCACCTTCTGTGTGAGCCCTCACTGCTAGATCCCCCATGGCTTGAATGGTAAGGTGAGTATTTTGCTTGGTGGGATTTATCCCCATATGTTCCTTTTCCTCTTTGAATTGATGCCCGGGGTCTTGGCTTGCCGTGTGGGCTTGGCTTGGCTTTCTCCCATATGAAATGAAAACATTCCCCAAACTGGCTCAACACTCTGTTGCATCTCCAGAAACTTCCGTCAAAACAAATCAACAAATCAGCAAATTTAATAACCAATGTTTTCCTAAAGTTCTACCATAAACCCAACTCTAAAAGTATTGTCCAAGGCTGTTGCATTTACCAATACTCTCATAAGGTGACAGAAAAGCATACCACAATGCAAAACTTTTAAAAACACTTTAGTCATTTTTCATATGTCTGTCTGTTTCATATCTTACTTCACTCCAGCAAGGTGTTACCCTCTTGACCTGAGCATTATAGTTCTTCCTCCCAGCCAGTGTGCTTCACTCATCAGAATAAAGAACAACCATATAGAACTTTTCTAGCTTGCTCTTTGGGGATGTTGGTGTGCTCTGCTTTAAAGAAATGCCAAAATAAAATATTAAGATGATCAGAGTTAGGTGAATTTTACACACTTGTATATTATTCAGTTTTTATTAGTGTTTGTGTACTTATTTGGGTATGAACATATATGTCTGTTTTACAAAACTGACATCATATCACTTATGCTATTTTATAACCTGCCCTTTTAACTCACGAATGTCACAACTTCTTATACTTCAGTAGTCTTCTGCTACATATTTTTAATGGTTTCAAGAATTGTGCTGTATGAATGTTCATAATTTTAATATAAATCTAACAAGCTGATTAGGTTGTATATAATTCTTTGTTATTCTGTAATCAATCTGCTTTATTAGTTCCTTAAGGTAAACTAGTAGAAGTAGATTTTAGAAGTGGAATATATAGGCATCTAAAAAGTTTTAATCAGTAATATGCAATTGTCTCCAAGAGTGATTGTTATTGTTGATGTTAGGTGCTGGGGAGTTGGTGTCTGACTCATAGTGAACCTACGTACAATAGGTAAAACACTATTGTCAGTGTTTCTCTGCTGTTCATAGGGTTTTCAATGGTGGATTGATTTTTGTGAATGGGTTGCCGGGTCCTTCTCTCAAGCCTACAGCACCTGGTGTTCCCAGGTGGTCTCCCATCCAAGTACTAACCAGGTCTGACCCTGTTTAGCTTCCGAGATCTGATGGGGTTGGATGCCACAGGAGTATGGCTGCAGGCCCAAGAGTGATTAGGCCAATGGATAATCTCACTTACAATATGTGGAGTGTTCATCCCCTGCATCCTTCCCCACATAATACATATTTCCCTTTTTCATCATTGTATCAAGTGGGGAGAAATAGATTGTAATTATTGCTTACGTATTCTTGGATTTAAGGGCTGGGATTTAGCTCAGTGGGTAGAGCGCTGCACTGCAGTCTCTGAGGCCCCGAGTTTAATTCCCAGCACCACAAAAATGGGAGAAGGGCCTGGCAATCCACTCCCAAGGCAATCCCAAAACAGTCAGCCATTGAAAACCCTATGAGGGTCGCTATGAGTCGGATACCGACTCGATGGCACCTAACAACAACAATTCTTGGATTTAGTTACTAATGTCAAATATCCCCGGTGTGTTTATCACCTTGTCTTGGTGTGGGAGCTTGCGTGTTGCTGTGATGCTGAAAGCTATGCCACCGGCATCTCAGATGCCTGCAAGGCCGCCTATGGTGGACAGGTTTCAGCTGAGCTTCCAGACAAAGACAGACTAGGGAGAAGGACTTTGCAGCCCATCCCTGAAACTATCAGCCATTGAAAACCCTATGAATAGCAGAGAAAGAAACATTTTCAAATATAGTACCTGGCATGGCACAGTGTCGGGAAGTGTTCTGTTGTGCATAGGGTCACTATGAGTAGGACTTGACTCCATGGCACCCAACAACAACAATGTCAAATACAGTATAGGACTTGTCAAGCAGTGCAGTCACACAGAACTAGCTCATCTTTCTTTGCTTGCCTGCCTGGGCTCATTCACTGCTGGGACTTTACTCCTTGTCTTTATCTCTTCTCTTCTTTGGGGCTTCACAGGTGGCCTGAATTCTGATTTTAGCCTATACCGTCTGTGTGCTTGTTTTATTTTCATCTGTTTTACCTAGGGTTGCTGTGAGTCAGACTTGACTTGATCGCACCTAACAACAACAAAGTTTAATGTATAGCGCACTTATTATTTTGCTTTCGATTTTATAGATGGACTCGTACTTGTTTCATATAAAAGCTGAGCTACACTGTCTTTACCATTTTAATTTCAGTTCATAATTTAATTTACACATTTAAAAATGTCTTTAATATTAATCAGGTAGACCAGGTTATGCTGAATTAACAAAGAACCTTCAAATCATATACCTTAATAAAAGACAAATTATTTCTCACTTATCCTGCCTGTCCAAAGTAGTTATCTTTTTATCTTTTTGAAATTTTAAATAAATACAACTCTTCTATCTCCTTTTCCTCCATCTATCTGCAGTTGTGACCAGTTGTAATTAAAGTTGGTTAAGTTAGTGAAGCTTATAACACACTTTGAATTTTTATTAAAAAAATGGAATTTGCTTGGAATTGATTTATAGGTTAGTTAGGGGATAGTTGCTGACTTTACATTTTTGATTCTTCCCATTCCTGAATTGCTGCCTCCATGCCTTTGTTTTCTATCCTCCAATAAATTTTTATCATGTTCTGCATTAAGTCCTTGCAAATATTTTGTTAATTTTTTCCTACATGGGAAATGTATTTTTGATGGATTTTGAAAAAGTTGCAGACTTTGGATGTTGGGTAACCTAGTTGTTGTTGTTAGGTGCTGTTGAGTTGGTATCCAATTCATAGTAACCCTGCGTACAACAGGCGAAACACTATTGTCAGTGCTTCTCTGCTGTTCATAGGGTTTTCAATGGCAGACTGATTTTTGGGAGGGGGTTGCCAGGTCCTTCTCCCAGCCTACAGCACCTGGTGTTCCCAGGAGGTCTCCCATCCTGGTACTAACGAGGCCCGACCCTGCTTAGCTTCTGAGATCTGACGGGATCAGAGGCCACAGGGCTATAGCTACAGGCATTCTATGAATAGGACCTGACAAAACATAAGTATAAAAAACAGGGTGGTCGCATGGAAAAAAGACCTTACTCTTGGGGAGCAGCTGAACTAAGTAACTGTTTATCTCCAGGTTTATTGGCCAGTGAGAAACAGAAATTGTTATTTATTTAAATCACTATTTTTAGGTTTCTGTTACTTTTAGTCCCCAGCTGTTCTGATACAGTAGCTATCTTTTTAACTCATGAAAAATTTTTAACTAGCATACAACATGGGTTCCAATTATGGTATTTTCATAGAATGATAATGTGTACTTTGGTCTTTTTCACTCCCTTATTACTTCTCCCTTATTGCTCCCCCTTCCCCTCCTATTCTTCTGCTATCCAGGTAGGATCCCCTTTTACTTCCAAGTATCACATATATAGGTTTTTTTTTCCTTCTTCTAATATAGATTATACATATGAGACAGAACATGTAGTATTTGTCTTTCTGAGTCTGGCTTATTTTGCTTAATATGATGATCTCCAGTGACATAATTTCATTCTTTATGGCTGAATAATATCCCGTTGTATATGTGGGCCACATCTTTCAATCCATTCATTTGTTGGTGTACATGTAGGCTGATTCTGTATCTTAACTATTGTGAATGGTGCCACAATAAACATAGAAGTTCAGGTGTCCCTATGGTATGTTGAATTAGATTCCTTTGAGTAAATACGCAGGAGTAGTATCGTTGGATCATAATGGTAGTTCTAATTTTAAGTTTCTGAGGAACCTTCATACAGATTTCCATACTGGCTATGTTGTTGTTGTTAGGTGCCGTTAAGTCAGTGTCCGACTCATAGAGACCCTTTGTATAACAGATGAAACATTATTTTCGGTCCTTCTCTGTTATTCATAGGGTTTTCAATGGCTGACTGTTCTGGGAGTGGGTTGCTGAGTCCTCTCTCATAGTGGCTATACTAAACTTATATTCCCACCAGAAGTGTAGCATCCTTGTAGTCATTTGTCATTGTTTTGTTGATGCTAGCAATTCTGACTGGGGTAGATGGAATGTCAATCATTTCCCTGATCACTGAAGTTTTTAAAAACGTTTTTATATATTTATTGGCTATTTGTACTTCTGCTTGTGAGAACTTAATATAATTATACATTTATTGATTGGATTATTTGTTATTTTGGTGTTTAATTTTTTTGAGTTCTTTATGCATTCTAGATATTAATCCCTTGTCTGTTGACAAAAATTTTCTCTCATTCTGTGGGCTTTCTCTTTACTCAATTAATTGTTTCCTTTGCTGTGCAGAAGCTTTTAAATTTCATGCAACCTCATTTGTCAGTTTTTGCTATTTCCTGGTTTATTGGAGTCCTTTTTAGAAAATTCTGGCCTATGCTTGTATCTTCAAGTATTTTCCCTATGTTTTCCTCTAGCCATTTCAAAGTTCCAGGTTTTACAAATCTGAAATGGTCTTTGATCCATTTAAAATTGATTTTTGTACAGGTTGAGAGATAGAGATCTAGTTTTACTCTTCTATATGTGGATATCCATTTTTCCCAGCACCATTTGTTGAAGAGGCTTATTTTCAGTGTATATTTTTGTCACCTTTGTAAAAAATTAGATGACTGTAGTTGTGTGAGTTCACTTCTGGGTTTTCTATTGTAGTCTATTGGTCTATATGTCTTTGTGCCATTACCATGCTGTTGTTATTATTATGGCTCTATAGTATAATTGGAAATTAAATACTGTGATGCTTCTTGCATTACTATTTCTGCTCAGGATTGCTTTAGTTATTTGGTGTCTTTGTATTTCCATATGAATTTTACAATGTTTTTTTCTATTTTAGTGAAGAATATCATTAGGGTTTTGATGGAGATTGCATTAAATCTTTAGGCTGCTTTTGGACGTATAGACATTTTCACAATATTAATTCTACTAATCCATGAGAAAATGAGGTCTTTCCATCTTCTAGTGTCTTCTTCAATTACTTTCTTCAGTGTTCTGATGTTTTCATTGTAGAGGTCTTTTTCCTCCCTGGTTAGATTTATTCTTACCAGGTTGGTTATTTATTTTTTTAATTATGGGATTACTTTATTTCTTTCTCAGCATGCTCTTTATTGGTATATAGATATGCTACTGATTTTGGAATATTGATTTTGTATCCTGCTACTTTATTAAAAGTATTTATCAGAGCTAAGAGTTCTCAGGTGGAATCTTTAGGTTCTTTTAAGTAAGATAATATTTTCAAATAGATAATTTGACTTTTCCTATTTGCTTCCTTTTAATTTCTTTTTCTTGCTTTATTATTGTGGCTAAGACTTCAGTCACTACATTGAATAAGAGTGGAGTGGACACTCTTGTCTCATTCCTGATTTTAGAGGAACTACGTTCAGTTTTTCTTCATTTAGCATAACGTTAGCTTTAGGTTTGTCATATATAGCCTTTGTTATGTTGGGGTATGTTCCTTCTGTTCCTAGTTTCTTCAGGACTTCCACCATGAAGGGGTATTTAACATCCTTGAAGGCCTTTTCTACATTGGTTGAGATAATCATGTGATTTCTATCTCTGAGTTGTATTTATGTGCTCTGTTACATTTATTAATCTGCTTATGTTGATCCATCTTTTTCATCCCTGGAATGAAACCAACTTGGTCACGGTGTATAATCTTTTTAATGTGTTGCTGGATTCAGTTTATAAATATTTTATTGAGAATTTTTACATTTATGTTCATCAGGGAAATTGGTCTATAGTTTTAATGTTGTTCTCTTATATGGTTTTGCTATCAGGGTGATACTGGGTTCACAGAATGATTTTGGAAGCATTCCTTCTCTTTCTATTTTACGGAGTAGGTTGAAGAGCACAGGTGCTAATTCTTCTTTAAAGGGTTGGTAAAACTCAGATGTATATCAATCAGGTCATGTGCTTTTCTTTGTTTGGAGATACTTTATCAATGGTTCAATTTCATTGTTCATTATAGGTCTGTTTGTCTATATCCTCTAGGTTTTGGTAGGTTATATTTGTTAAATTATTTCTTTTAAATTTTCCAGTTTTGAGGGTATAAATTCTCAAATTTTCCCTAATGATCTGCTGTATTTCATTGGTGTCTGTTATGGTGACCCTTTTTTCATCTCTAATTTTATTAATTTGAATCTACTCCTTTTTTTTTTTTTGGTTAGAGTTTGTCAATCTCACTTATGTTTTTAAAGAACCGACTCTTCATTTCACTGATTCCTTTTTTTTCTTTCTTTTTTTTTTTGTGTGTAGGGTATTGGGGGGCTGGGATTTAGCTCAGTTGGTAGAGCGCTGCGCTGCAGTCTCTGAGGTCCCGAGTTCAATTCCCAGCACTGCAAAAATGGGAGAAGGACCTGGCAATCCACTCCCAAGTCAATCCCGAAACAGTCTGCCATTGAAAACCCTATGAGGGTTGCTATGAGTCGGATGCCGACTCGACGGCACCTAACAACAACAACAAGGGTATTGGGGGATTAAGTCCAGGTCCTCATTCATACTTCCCAAGTGCTCTACTACTGAGCTGCATTCCCAGCTCTCTTTTTAAGTTTTTATCTTGAGACAGTCTCATTAAGTTATATAAGCTGCCTCTAGCCTCGACCTTGGAATGTTCTTGATGCCGCCTCTCCAGGCACTGGGGTTACACGTGTGTGCCACCATGCTGGGCTCATCTATTCTTCGTATTACTGTTTTGGTCTCCATTTCATTAGCTTTGGCTGTCATTTCTATGATTTCTTACTATCTACTAATTTTGGGTTTGGCTTGTTCTTCTTGTTTTTCTAATGCCTAACAGGGCATTATTAAGTTATTGATTTCAGCTCACTCTGATTTTTATGTATTTATTTTTAATTTTTTTACACAATTGCCTTTGCTGTATCCCAAAGGTCCTGGTAGGTTGTGCTTTCATTTTCATTTGATTTAGGAATTTTTCAATTTCCTCCCTGATTTCTTTGATGACTCACTGATCATTCAAGAGTGTGTTGTTTGCTATATATTTGTATGGTTTTGTATTGTCTTACTGTTGATTTCTAACTTTTATTATTACTATTACATTATTATTATTTTTTCTGTACTAGATGGTTGAACCCAGGACCTTGCATATACTTTGCAAGCACTATACCACTGAGCTACACCCTGGCCCCTTTTTTATGTTTTTAATCTTGAGATAGTATCTTGCCAAGTTATTCAGGCTGGCTCTGACCTTGAACTTGTGATCCTGAGTTGCTGGGATTACAGGCATGCACCACTGATTTCTAGTTTTATTCTATATGGTCTAATAAGATAGAAGGAGTTATTTCAATTTTTTTTTGTATTTGTTAAAACTTGCTTTATATTCTAAAATGTGATCTGTTTGAGAAAAAAGTTCCATGTGTTTCTGAGAAGGTGTATGCCACAGCTGTTGGATAAACTCTTGTCCGTTAAGTTCTTTTGATCTATGTGCTGTTTAATTCTGAGGTTTCTTTATTGATTTTTTTCCTTTGGATAATCTGCCAGAGTGAGGAATTAAAGTCACCCACTATTATTGTATCTGACCTACCTATACTTTTATGTCTAGTAGTGTTTTATGAAATAAGGTGTACCAATGTTTGATACATATATTTTACTATTGTTATATCTTATTGATGGATTGTTCCTTTTATTAATATGTAGTGACCTTTATTGGTTGTGATTAATTTTGGGCTGAAGTCTACTTTGTCAAATATCAGTATAGCAACACCTGATTTTTTTTCATCTTCATGCTTCATAAATCATTTTCCACCCCTTTACTTTCAGTGTGTGTGCATGTGTGTGCGCACGTGTGTGTATATGTGTGTGTGTGTATTTGACAGTGAAGTATGTTTCTTGGAGACAATAGTTAGTTGGGTTTTGTATTTTAATCCAGTCGGCTAGTTTGCATTGTTTTACCTGGAGAGTTAAGACTATTTGCATTTATGGTTATTGAGAGGAATTTGGTGTTCACTATAATTTTGTTGGTTGTTTTCCTAGTTGGTTTGAGTATTGATTGTTCTTTCCTTTCTCCCCTGTTTGTATTAGGGGTTTTCTGGTTTACTAAGTTGAACATACTTGCTTTTTTCCTAGCTCTCATTTGTTCAGGTGTTCCTCTAATGGGATTTATTCTTTTCTGGGCTCTCATATTTGTGTCTTTCTCTTTGATCTGTGTATAGGATTCCTTTAAAGATTTTCTATAGTGTTGGCCTAGTGGTCAAGAATTGTTTGTTTGTGGTTCTCTTGGGAGAACTTTATTTTTCCATCAATTTTAAATGATAATCTTAATAGATTACATGGCTGTCATTTATTTTCAGTACTTCAAATATGTCTTTGCATGCTTTCCTGGATTTTAGGGTTATTGTTGAGAGGTCTGATGTTGATTGGCTTACTTTTGTAAGTGAGTGGCATTTTTGTCTTGCATCTTTTAATATTATTTCTTTGCCTTGTAGTCTTAGCTATTAATTATAATGTGAGGAGGAGATGTTCTTTTCTGCTCATATCTGTTTGGGATTCTAAATGCCTCTTGTCTTTGGGTATCCATTTCTTCCCCTACTTTTGGGAAGTTTTCTGCCATTATTTCATTGAATAGCTCCTCTATGCTTTTGGTTTAAATATCAGCTCTTTCTACCCCATGGATTTTCATGTTTGATGTCTTCATCATGTTCCACAAATTGCAAATGTTGTGTTCATGCTTATTAATTTTTTTCCCTTGATAACTGAATGTAATATTTCCTTGACATTGCCTTCTATCTTCATATTCTTTCTTCTCTTTGATCTCTTCTGTTGGTGTTATTTTCTACTGTGTTCATTTGATTTACTGAGTTTTAATTTCCAGCATTTCCTTTTTTTCATAATCTGTTTTCTTGCTGAGTTTCTCATCCAGTCCCTGAATTGACTTTCTCAGTTTACTCATTTGCTTATTTGCATTCTCTATGAGGTCTTTGATCATTGCTTTTCTTTGAATTCTTTGTCCAGCATATCAACTGTTTCAGTATCTTTGGCTTTGCTTTTGGGGGAATTACAATCTTTTGGAGAAGTAACTATGTCTTGTTTTTTTTCATATTTCTTTTATTTTTTGGTTATGATTTGTGCATCTGTTGGGATGGATGTTTCTTTGGGATTCATTCGAGGATTTTCTTTAGAGCAGCCTTCTTTTGTGCACTTCATTCTCAGTACCCTAACAGAATCTTGAAAACTAACCATTGTAACAGTAACAACACTGAGCCAGATATAGAAGTACAATTGACATTTGTGCCAGCTACTCTACCACTAATGAACATAGAGAATATAACTAAGATAATAGAGCAGAAATTACAAAGTGACAAGTTAAAGTGAAGTGAAAGAAAGAAATGAATGAAATGAAGGATAGAGCAGAGAAAAGGGAAAAAATATGGAGCAAGGTTAAATGAAAAGGAAGAAATAAGAAGAGGAAAAACTGTCAGGAAGAGGGAATGAAGAAAGCAAGATTTAAAAAGTATGTATAATAGGGAGAAGATTTGTAAATAAAATTAAATAAATTTAAGAAGTGGAGTAATAACTAAAAACACAAAAGCCTTTTCTTACATAAGGTATAAATAATACTGAAGGTGTAATATGTGGAAAAAGGGTAAGCCTTGTGTTTAAAAAAAAAAAAAAAAAAGGAAGGAAGGAAGAATAAAAGACCATATATTAGCATGGCTTCTTTCTGGGCCCTCCATTATTGTAGTCTGCCAGGTGGATTGTGGGTATGGTCTGTTATATTTGGAGTGTTTTTGGTAGGTTTGTTTAGGCTGGTGCTGAGCACAGACCAGTGATGAGTCTGCCTATGTAGGCTACTTTCATCTTAAGCTGTCAGTGAATATCCCTCTTCTGGCACTGAGGTAACTCCCTCTTCAGGCTCTTAATTGCCTGTCTGTGCCAGAGAGAGAGAGTGGAGCCAGTGTCTATGGAGGTGCCAGCCTCAGAGTCGCCAGCTGCCACACACCACGCCATCCCTATATGAGCCTCCAATTGCCTGCCTGGCTTTCTCAGCATGTCTGCATGTCTTGCAAATGTCTGCATGGTAGTTTGACTACCAGTTGCTATGTGGAGATGTTTCCAGGCTCCCTGACCAGTGGTTAGTTCTTGTTTTAGGTCCCCCCAAGTAGCTGTGTCTGAAACAATAGGTCCCCTCTCCAAGTGATTTCTGGCTGTTGCATACCAAGATCTGAGGAGTAGCAGAGCAGATTTGTCCTGCGAAGACCTGACTCATAGGAGGAGCCCTCTCATGCCAAATCCCCCAACTGGTCCTCTGGGTAGAAATTCCAGTCTCTGGTTTTTACCTTGCTTCCTGGCTCACCTCTTGGATGAAATTCCTGGTCCCCTCTCCTCTCCACAAGCTGAGAAGCCAGGGATGGAGCTGTGAGCTGAGTCTTTCCTTTTTTTGTATATAGCCTTTCTGTCTCTAGGTGTTCTTCAGCTGATCTGTCAGCTCCTTCATGGTAAATGCTGATTTTTCCTTCAGAATTGAGTCTTCCTTTATTATTCTCCTTCCATTCATGGAGTCTTAGGGTGGGAGCTTTAGTCTCCACTTTGACCCCTCTGGGGACATATTTTCTGAAACATTGAGAAAGACAAATTCTTTCTACAAGTTCCCTTTTATTTCAATTGTAGCTATTTTGTTAGGAAATATTTTAGCTGTTTGTTGATGTTAAGAATAAAATTGTTATTTTGTAACTTTGTATCCAAAAATATTCTTAAACTTTATTATCAGTTCTAGTAAGTTTTTGTCAATTCTTTTGAATTTTTAATGTATACATTCATATTTTGTGAAATATAGTGGTTTGTGTAGGAAGAGTGTGTGTGTGTAGTTTTGGAAAGAGGAGAGGGAGGAACACAGCAAACATTTTAAGAATAATGGCCTAAAATTTCTCAATTTGGTAAAAAATACAAATTCAAATCAAATAAGTTTAAAAATCCCAAGCAGAAGAAATGTAAAAACAAAAAACAAAACAACAACAACAACAACAACAACAAAACAACCATGCCAAGCCATATTGTAATTGAATTGATAAAAACTAGTCACAGAGAGAAAGATCTTCAAAATATCTAGATAAAAAAGGCACAATACATAGAGAAGGATGAAAATAAAAATAAGAGAGATGTCTCAATAAAGCTATAAAAGCAGATTTGTCCTGCGAAGACCTGACTCATAGGAGGAGCCCTCTCATGCCAAATCCCCCAACTGGTCCTCTGGGTAGAAATTCCAGTCTCTGGTTTTTACCTTGCTCCCTGGCTCACCTCTTGGATGAAACAGTATCTTTAAAATACTAAATATTTTAGTATTTGCATTGTATATCTTTTTCTATCCTGTTAAAATACATCTCTAAAGTGAGTTTCTTGTGGAGAGCATATTATTGAGGTTTGCTTTCTATCCGATTTTATCATTTCTGCCCTTTATTATAGTATTTTGATATTTATCTTTAAAATACTGATTAATATGATTGGGTTGAAATCTACCATCTTGCTATTTTTTGTATGGGTCTCCTATATTATTTTTTCCTCTTGCTTTACTTTGTATGAAATGATTTTTTTAGGTTTTATCTCTACCCTTGACTAATTGTCTAGACCTTTTTGGTTTTGTGGTTGTTACTTAATAACTGTTTCTAAGAGAATAAAAGGAAAAATAGCTATCAACCTAAAATTTTATACCCAATTTAAAGTATCTTTAAAAATAAAAGTGACAAAAAAAGACAAAACAAAGACATTTATAGATAACAACAATCAGAAAGAATGCTTTTCTTTATATATCTGCACTGCAGAACCATGAAGAGAAGCTTTTTAGACAGAAACTAAGTTATATCAGATGGAAACTTATCTCTACACAAAGTAATAAAGAACACTAGGATGAATAAAACAAGTTGCATACAATATATGCTTTCTTACTTTTAAATCTCTTTAAAAGACAATTGATCATTAAAAGCAAAAGTAATAATATATTGTGTTTATAATTTCTCTATAAAGAAATTGTATGACAATAATAGAACAAGAAAAAAGGAATATGGAAACATACTATTTTAAGGTTGTTATGATTAAATGGAATTTAAACAATATTATCTAAAGATAAACTATGATAAAATAGAAATATAAAACTGTAGAGCAACAAGTAAAAATAACAATAAATCCCCAATTTATCGTGGTTCAACTTATAATTTTTTAAATTTATGATGGGTATAACAGTTATTAAATGCATTTTCAACTTATGTTTTTGAATTATAATGAGCTTATTGGGACATCAGCATATCATAAGTTGAGGAACATCTGTATGGCTAATAAGCCAACAAGAGAGATAAAGTAGAATACTAAAAGATACTCATTTCATGGAAAGCAGCAAAAGAGGAAAAATAACACAAGATACATAGAAAAAACCAGCAAGATGGTAGATTTTAACCAAATCATATTGATAGTTACATTAAATGTAAGTGATCTTTATACTGCAGTTAAAGGGCAGATGTTATCAGATTGGATAAAAAAAGCAATATGAACTATGTGCCATCTATAAGAAACTAACTGTAGATATAAAAATACAGATATTTTACAAATAAAAAGTACATAATAAGATACATTATGTAAACCCTGGAGTAGCTATATTATTATTAAAGTAGTCTCAAAGCAAGGAGTACTACCAGGGATAATGTAGAATTTTCTATAATAATTAAATGAATAATTCATTAAGACATACGATTAAGAATGTGCATACATCTAATAATGGAACTTGAAAATACGTTATTTATTTATTTTAAAATGAGAAAATGGCCAAATCCAAATGATCAACAAAACTGTTGACTATGTTACAGTTGGGTTTCAGGAATGCGTAGAAGTAGAAAATCAATAAGGGTGAGAAAACTTAAAAACTATTAATAGGCTATTTAGCTACATTGCTATTCCAAAGTATCCCACCTAATGACAACAGACTACGCATTCTTTTCAATATGCACAGAACATTTAAGGAGATAGATTATATCTTGGGCTGTGAAGGAAGTTCCAGTAAGTTTTAAACTTGTTCTCTCACCATAACAGAATTGAGTTAGGAATGAATACCAGAAAGATTTCTGAAAAATCCTCAAATATTTTTCAATAAAAACACACAAATAACTTATGAGTACTGAAATAAATGATACGTTTTATTAGAAAATATTTTGAAATGAATTCAAGTGACAGATTAACCAAATTTATGGAAAGTGGTTAGAACATTGCTTAAAGGGAAATTTATACTGTTACATATGTATTTTTATAAAAAAGAGATCCTTAAGCTCTCATTTTGAAAAAAGACTTGTAAGACGAGCAAATTAAACACAAAGTAAGCTTAAAGAGGTAAATAATGAAAGAGCAAAACTCAATGAAGTATAAAATGAACTCTGTGGAATGTTAATAAAACAGCATGCTGTTTTTTTAGGGGCATTAATAAAATCGATAATCCTCTAGACAGACTGATAGGTAAAAGAACAGAAGACATAAATTACTATGTTGAGTATAAAAGGAGATATCCTTATCTTATAGGCATTAAATTGATAAGTAACACTATGCAAAAGCAATCAGCCATTGAAAACCCTATGAGAGTTGCTATGTGTCGGACTTCACTCCAGGGCATCTAACAACAACAAACAAATGAGCAATTAACATTGTGCCACGAATTCCACAAGACATAAAATAAGTCAACTTATTAAAATGTATAAACTATGAAATGCTCTTAAGATTACATAGATGTATGTGTAGTATAGATAGCAAACAATGTATCAAAAGATGGTGAATGTTTAAATTTGAAAAAAGTTATAATAGTAAAAGACACATTGCCTGTAATCCCTCTCAAAAATACCACCTGGCTTCAAATGTGTTAATTTGAATTTATAGGTAAAAACTTTCATTTAAAAAAAATACAAGGCTCAGCTTCCCTGGCGAATTATACTAAACCTTTAAGGACCAAATAAGTCTGAACCTATGCACACTCTTCCAAAAGTCTCTTTTAGTAAAGGGACTTTAGTAAAGGGACTTTCTATTTTATGAGGCCAGCATTGCCCTGATCACCTTTACTGGGAGAATATATCAGAAGAAAAGAATAGAAACTTCATCAACTTGGTAAAAGTCTACTACTAAAAAGTTATAATTAATTAATATATCTGGTTTTGAATGACCAACTACTTTCGTCTAAGATTAGGCACAAGGAGAATTGTCTTCTCTCACCATTCCTGTTCCTTATTATTGCTAGAGATCATGGTCAGTGTAATCAGGCAAGAAAAAGAAATAAATGACACATGCATTGGAAAAGAGCAACTGCCTTTCCTTGACTATAATTTGATAGCCCATGTACAAAACATGGAATTTACTTTAAAAAGTCTTGAACTACCATGTGTGTTAAAGAAGACCACAAATATTTCTGTATTAGCAATGAACAATTGGAAGTAGAAATCAACCCAGTTCTATTTCCAATAACATCACAAATGAAATACTTAGGAATAAAGATATAAAGTTATATGCAATGTCTGTATACTGAAAATTGCAAAATAATACTGAGGCCAATTAAAGGAGACCTAAGTAAATTGAGAGCTGGGGTTTAGCTCAGTTGGTAAAGTGTTGCTATGTTCTTTCCAAGGACCTGAGTTCAATACCCGGCACCACAAAACCAGGAGAAGGGTGTGACAATCCACTCCTGAAGCAATCCTGAAATAATCAGCCAATGAACACCTTTTGAAGGTCTCTGAGTCAGACTCAACTCATCAGAACATAACAACAACAAGTAAATTGAGAGATACACTATACTCATGTATCAGAACACTTAATATATTTAAAGTATTATTTCCTTTCAAATAGACCTATTATTCAATGCAATTCCAAAAAAAATTCTAGGTTTTACTCAGGGACTTGCACATACTTTGCAAGTACTCTATGGCCAAGCTGTACCACTAGCCTATTATTTATTTATTTATTTATTTACTTATTTATTTTTTTGAGTCAGGGTCTACCTAAGTTTCTCAGGCTGCCTCTGGCTTCAATTTTCTGCTCGTTCTACTTTCATCTCCCAAGTTTCTGGGATTACAGGTATGTGCCACCATGCCTGGTCTAGGTTTTTGTTTTTCACTAGAAATTAACAACTTGATTATAAATTTTTATGAGAATGCAAAGGATTTTAAGTAGTCAAAATGATATATGGAAAAGATCAACAAGATTAGAAGTCTTGTACTACCTAATTTGGGGCTGGAATTTAGCTTAGTTGGTAGAGCACCGCTCTGCAGTCTCTGAGGTCTTGAGTTTGATTCCCAGCACCATGAACATGGGAGAAGGATGTGGCAATCCACTCCTGTGGCAATCCCGAAACAATCAGCCATTGAAAACCCTATAAGGGTCACTATGAGTCGGACACAACTTGATGGCACCTAACAACAACAACAACCACAACCACCACCACAACCTAATTTAAGGATTTAAGTATAGTGGGCTGGGGATATAGCTCAGTGGTAGAATATCTGCCCAGCATGTGCAAGGCCATGGGTTTGATCATCAGCACCACACACACATACATACAAAGACTTAACTGTAAAGCTGTAGTAATCAAGACAGCATCTTATTGGTGGAAGGACAGATTTATGGATAAAACGAATGGATAGAGTCCAGAAATAGATCTACACATGTATGACTAGCTGGTTTTGCTATAAAAATATGCAGGTAATTTAATGACAGAGGCAATATTGTATCTAACAAATGGTGCTGAAATTATTTGATATGCATTTGCAAAAAATGAACTTGGTATTTACCTTAAACTGTAGGTATAAACATGAATACAAGAGCTAAAAGTATAAACTTTCTAGAAGGAAATATAGTTTAGTATCTTTGTGTCCTAGTGCAGGCAAAGATTTACTTATTTTGGAGAAATCTGTAAATGTGAGAATCATAAAAGACAAATTTGGTAAATTAGATTTCCTTAAAAATTGTTGTTTATTCAAGAGACACACTGGGTGCAGTGGTGACTCGGGAGGCTGAGGCAAGAGAATCACGAGTTCAAGACTAGAGGCAGCCTGAATAATTTAGCAACACCCTATCTCAAAAGAAAAAAAAAAGTGTTGGGAATACAGCCCAGTGGTAAAGTACTTGCAAAGTATGTTGTGTGAGGCCCTGAGTTCAACTCCCAAGTACCATAAAGAGAAAAACAACAACAGCAACAACAACAACAACAACAAAAAGACACTTGAGAAGATGTCAAGATGCTGGCTATAGGCTTCTGAGAAAACATTCACAATGCACATATTTAGGAAAGGACTTGAAACATAAATTGAAAAAAAAATTGTTTACCATTCAAGAAATCAAAAGTAAAACCTTAATAAATAAATGGGCAAAATATTGGACAGGTATTTTACCAAAAAGATATATTGGTGATAATTAAGCAGTAGAGATACGCTAAGCATAATTATCAAAGAAATAAAATTTAAGACAACAGATAAATGCCATTGACCACCTAGTAGAATGCTGCCTCTAATATGACCATATTCATGTTGTTAGGTGCTGTTGAGTCAGGTCAGACTCATAGTGACCTACGTACAACAGAAAAAACACTACCCAACACTGTGCCATGCACGCAATCTTGATATGTTTGAACCCAACGTTGCAGCCACTATATTTCTAATTTTGAGTCATGTCATACCAGCAAATGGAGATCCCAGGGACTTTACTCCATTCCCACCATTAAGGTTGACTCTACTTTGAATAGACAGCTCTTTCCCAGGCACCTTTTGAATGCCTTCCAGCCTGGGGGTCTCATTTTCTGGCACTGTATTTGACAGTGCTTCTCTGCTATTCATAGGGTTTTCAGTGTTGGTTTTGGGAGTGGGTTGCAGGGTCCTTCTTCTAGTCTTAGTCTGGACACTCAGCTGAAACCTGTCCACCATAGGTGGTCCTGCTGGTATCTGAAACACTAGTGGCATAGCTTTTAGCATCACAGCAACACACAAGCCCCCGCAGCATAACAAGCTGACAGACACTTGGGGGGAGGCTTGGTAATTCCCTTCCTAAGTATTTAACTTAGAGACATGCCAATGCAAAAACTTGTGAAAATACTTGTAGCAGCTTTATTTTAAAGCTTCAAAGTGAAAATAATCCAAGTATCAAATAATGAACAGGTATACATATTTTGGTATTTCCATCCAGTGGAATTTGTTGTTGTTAGGTGTTGTTGAGTCAGTGTCCTACTCATAGTGACCCTATGTACAATAGGTGAAACAACTATTGTCAGTGCTTCTCTGCTGTTCATAGGGTTTTCAATAGCAGATTGTTTTTTGAGAGAGTGGGCTAGCAGGTCCTTCTCCTAAGCCTATAGCACCTGGTGTTCCCAGGAAGTCTCCCATCCAAATATTAACAACCAGGCCTGACCCCTCTTAGCTTCTGAGATCTAACAGGATCAGACACCACAGTGATATGGCTGCAGGCTACAATGGAAGAGTTGATAACAAAACAGTCCAGTGATACGTCAACATCATAAACCTCAAAAGCACTTATGCTGTGTGATAGGAACAAAAGATTAAACAACATATGGCTTTATGTTGTTTATGATCATATGTTTGTTGTTTTATGTCATATGGTATATGACATTTTAGAAAGGCAAACTACAGTGACATAAAGAGAATTTGGGATTTTCTCCTATATGAAGGGCATCTGACTGCAGAGACACATGAAGGAATGCCTTTGAGTCATGGAAATGTTCTATATCTTGAGTTTGTGACTGTTATATGACTGTATACATTTGTCAGAACTTTTTGAATTATATTCTGAACATTGATGACATTTATTGCATGTAAATTATTCTTCAATTGATTCAAAACACTGAAAAGAAGGAATTTCCTTGAGACCTAATTTTTGAAAACATGTTTTAGAATATTAAAATGCCTGTTGTGTAAAAGCTGGAATCTTACTGTCCTGATCCAAGAAGTGTGTCTGATGGCCTTATGGTTGTGGTATGTTTTCTTTAGAGATGTTATGTCCTCCAATTAACCAGATTATTTTATCTAGACAGCCCAAGGTCTAGTCTAGAGAAAAACAGAAGAGAGTGGTAATGAAAATGAAGTCATTCTAAGAATCAGCTCACATGAGAGGCAGTAAGTCACCATTTAGATATGACTCCCAGAAAAAATTTTTGTGTCAACAATTAGGAACACATTTTTGAAATATCTGTGCCAAATCGCTGTGAAATATTAGGAGAGACAAGCATGATGGGGCACCAAGCCTCTTCTACAAGGTATGAAACCTCAATATTAATAGGACATCTAGTCTTGGGAGGAAATTCTTGAGATGGATTGAAAAGGAAATCTGATACTAAGCTTAGTTTACAAATCTTGGTCAGGAAGCTGAGGAGAAGGCTGTCATGGCAAAGAGAACTGTCATCTATTTTATTTCTCACCACTAGCTACATCCAAGTTTCCAGCCACACTGTCTTGGGCTAAAACAATGGCTGGCAACTCCATGTATCTTTGGTGATATATAATCACTTATAAATTATTTGTGTGGATATATTTTTCCCTTTCTGTTGGCATTTTTGAGTTTTAGATGACTACATTCTGTCCCTCAATGTGAGCTGCTTAGTGGTTTATTGGTTTATTAGGGACAAGTGTGACCATCGCCTCTGGAAGATGCCAGAGCGGCATAGGTAAACCTTGGTGAGGTTTTAGCCAAGGATGGGTGGGGATGGTATGTTAGCTTTGGCCTTGAATTCTTGAGGGATGATGATTAGGAGTTGTTCAGAGAGACATATTACTCTTTTTAAGTTGCCAGTTTTGTGGTTTTCCTGTGGACTTGAACTAGGTTTCATCAATAGTTGCGGTTAATTTTCAGGAGCCAGAAGTAGCCATTTTGGAGGTGATTCTCTCACTTTCTTTGAATGATGAATAAATTTTTTGACTCTGGTTGCTGTACTGTATGTTTTTTCTTTCCCCCTTTGAGGACTGATCAGAAGTGATAGATTTTGTGTAAGCTAAACGGAGGCCTACTGAGTGTTCACTATCACCTTATTACAACCACTGAGGATTCTCACATTCACCGTTTGGAAGGGGCCATTGGGGTCGTGAAGAGGCAAAGACAAAAACAGATTGAAGTTCAGTCTTTGTCCATTGCTACCACTTAACAGCTCTAGATGTGGGTTCTAGAGTGTATTTACTAAAATTGCAGATATATGGGGGAGATAAAAATGAGATTTTAAAATTTGAGGTACATACAGTACAATTCAGGGGCTGGGATTTAGCTCAGTTGGTAGAGCGCTGCGCTGCAGTCTCTGAGGTCCTGAGTTCAATTCCCAGCACCGCAAAAATGGGAAAAGGACCTGGCAATCAACTCCCAGGCAATCCCAAAACAGTTAGCCATTGAAAACCCTATGAGGGTCGCTACGAGTCAGATACTAACTTGAGGGTACCTAACAACAACTAACACAGTACAATTTGCTCTTTTTAGTGAATGGTTTTGTAAGTTTTGGAAAACATGCAAAGTGAGCACAACCATAATCAAGATATATAGTTCCATAACCCTCTCCCAAATCTCCCTGTATCTCCTTATAGTTAACTCATCCTCTTGTTTTCAGCCTTTTCCAGAGTGTTATTTAAATTCAATCCCATAATATATGAATATTTATCCATTCTTGTAGGAATTGAACCCAGGGACTTGTGGATTCTAGTCAAAGTACCCTACCACCGAGCACTTTCCCAATGCCACTATATGGATTTTTGACTTGGATTTTTCCATTTAGCAGCAGTACATTTGAGATTCATTCACATTGTTACATGTAACAGTTAATTCATTTATATAGGTGAATGCTATTTCATTGTATATATGTACTATAGTTTATTTATCCACCAGCAGGTGGCTATTTGGGTTGTTTCCAGTTTTTAGAGATTATGAATAAAGATGATATAAACACTCACATATCAGTTTGCATGTGAACATAAATTTTTATTTTGTTTGTGTAAATGCTTAGGAGTAGCATTGTTTTGTCATATGGTAATGCATGTTTTACTTTATAAGAACCCACTAGACTGTTTCCATAAGCGACTAGTAGTTTTGCATTCCCACTAATAATACATGAATGATTTGACATTTTTAAACTTCATACTCCCCTAGGGACACGTGTGTTGATTTTAAACTATGTTTACATCATTTTTGATATATCTCTCTTCAAGAGGTAGAGCGAAATTTTCCGTCCCTCCTCTCCACTTTTAGACTGAGGTGGCCTTAGTGATTCACTTTTATGAACACTGTGTGATGGAAGTGGTGGTATGTCATCTTCAAAACTAATAGACATCAGTAGGTGAACTCTGTCTAGGGACAGCCAGCCAGCTGCCATGCTGTGAGGACCCTGAATCAGCCCTGTTGGGTAGCTTGCATAGTGAGGAGCTGAAGCCTTCTCCCAAGAACCAGGTAGGAGCCAAAGCATCCTGCTGAAGGTCACATGAACAAATTTTGTTGGAATGGGGATCCTCAAGCCCCAGGCAGGCCTTCAGATTATGGCACCCCCAAGCCAACATCTTGAGTGCAGCCTCATGGAAGACTTTGGGCCAGAGCCACCTAGCTATGCTGCTCTTAAAGTGTAGACTCAGATAGACTGAGAGACAATAATAAGTCTTGGAGTAATTTCTTAGCAGCAATAAATAAGTATATAGATTTTGGTACTGGATATGGGGTGGTGTCATTAAAAGTACCTAAATACCTGAGAAGGGCCTTAGAATTGGCTGGTATGCAGAAGGTGAAAGGGTTTGTTATTAACTATTCTGGAGGAGTCCTGGGGTTCTCCCCCAAATTATTGCTCTTGTGTTTTAGTGTAAATATTAGGTTCTACTCTATTTCAGTTTTTTTTTTAAAAATGTATTTCATAATAGCTGACTAAAAATTATGTACAGAGGAACATTTGTTTTAGGATTTAAAAATTGTCACACAGTTACCAAGTAAAGTCATAAATCATGAAACACCCTTATCCAGTTTCTTAAATATCTCTTTTTTAGTGATTACTGTAACAGTAGGAAGTCCTTGTCTCAGTTTTTGTTTTAAATTTTAATCTCAGTATGAAACTTTAAAGTAAAAAGTTTGGATGGAAATAACTGATTATCTGATTCCAAAGGACATTTCCAAAAGAGATCTCTTGGGCATCATCCATGCAACCCAGGTTCTCACAAAGTAGGAGATTTACCACTTAAAAAGTTTAATATCATTGGTGGATATTTTACATGTACATTTTTTAAGCTTCAAATTTAATTTCTTTGGCAATCCAAGCTATTCTCTTACAAGAAACCATGGGAGAAGCCAGATTCTCCTTTAATTTGGAGGCCCTATGCTACATTAATATATCATACCTGCCTTCCATCAATTCCATAGTGTTACATAAATTGTTGAGTTCTCCTTTTGGCTTTTTCCTGGCCAAGGTGTGAAGAGGCCCAGGAGAGAGAGGAAAGTAAATCAGAATGTGTATACTGTCTTTTTCTCTCAATAACCATGTCTGACTTAATCCTTGGCAGAGCCAAAACACCCTCTTTCCCATGATTGAGTCTTATTTCTTTCTCTTCTGGGGGTTGTGATGCAAATATTTGAACTTATATTGAATCATTAATATTCAGAATTGACACACAGAGAGAAAAATACTGACAGAGCAGCTACCAAAAGCCATTTATGTCACAGAGTGACTTAAATTTGTGTCAGATTGGCTAGCACTGTTTGGCCAAACTCCTGGTATCAAGTATTGATCAGAATCAAATTCTATACAGCTAAAACTACTGGCATTTTTCAATTCAATTGGGAAGATACTGTTAAAAAAATCATTCTTATGGAGTATATGAAACTGGTCTTTTGTCCTTGGAGAGAAAATCTGGCAGCTTTCCTGAAAATCTTCTGGCAGGACATGGTATACAATATTCAATGGAATTTGAATGTTAACTCTAGATCCCTGGCAATCTATTAAGGTAGGCATCCAAAGCATATTTTCCAAATTGTGCTTTTGTGGGAATTCAGCTATATTGTTCCTTTATTGTCATGGCCCCCCTGTCACTTTCTCTCCAGTGAAGGGTTCAGTAAGTGATGAGAGTACATGGCACACATTAAGCAGGTTAAACAGATATTCTATTTGTTACTTGTGCCACTATATGGTATGCCAGCTTGGGTTTCCAGGAATTACACTCCAAGGTGGAGTTAGGAGTGTAGAGGCTTCTTTGGTTGTAACACCTCTGAAAGTCAAAGCAAGGAAGCAGGATTGTACAGCCATCAGACTGGAATAAAGTTTCTGGCAGCTTGGCGGGGAGCTTTCACAAAATTTATTATCTGGAGTAGCTGCACATTAGGTTGAAATGTGTAGATCCTTGTACCACAGCCTTGATCAGTCATCAGCTAAAGGTGACCTTGAGAAGAATGTGACCTTGACTGTAAAGTGGGGTCAGATGCTGAAGAACCAACTGCTAGATGCTTTCAAGCTAATAACATTCCCTGTGCCTTTGTGCACAGAGTCCTTTCTCAAAGAGAGACCAGAGCAGCACATGTCTTTGTGTGCTCAGCTCTGATGAAAGGAGAACCTTTTGGCTGTTTGCTATGCTATTGTTAACTCAGATCCCATAGATCTATCTGCAAGTGTATGCATAGATGTGTAGATATAGAGATATGGCAAAGCCTTTTCTTTTCTTTTTCTTTTTCTTTTTCTTTTTCTTTTTTTCTGCAGTACTATAGGGTTGAACCCAGATCCTCACATATGCTTTGCAAGTGCTCTACCCTGAGCTGCACCCTCAGCCCATTTTTCCGCTGTTTTTTTTTTTTTTTTTTTTTTTTTTTTTTTTTTTTTTTTTTTTTTTTTTTTTTTTTTTTTTTTTTTTTTTTTGAGACAAGGTCCTGCTAAGTTATGCAGGCTGCCTCTGGCTTTGAACTTGTGATCCTCCTGTCTCCACCTTTGCCGCCACCTCCCAAATTGCTGAGATTACAGGTACAAAGAAGACCCAAAGCCTTCTTTTCTTAAATAGTTTATTAATAAAAAGAAAAGTCACAATGGAAAATGATAAAATGTTAAAAAATAATACATATCTATTCTAAACATTTTATTTTGACACAAGGTCTCTCTATGTAGCTCAGGCTGGTCTCAAAGTTGCAATTTCCTACCTCAGCCTCTCAAATACTGGCTGGTATCACCGACATGCATCATCATGCCCAGCTAACTTAATGTTATTTTAACTTCCAGTATTTAGGTGGTTAGTTTCATTTTTATCTTTCATGCATAGGAGTATTAATAAAATGTGATCTTGAATTTACTATTTTGTGAAAGCATAAATGTATACACCCAGAAACAGTTCGAGTACAAGATTTCCTAGATTTTCACTATTTTTCACCAATATTTCAGTTATTTTTGCAACAATTTAATTTGATAGTATTTTAAAATAATTTAAATAAATTTAGATTTTTTAAAGCCAAATGATTCAGTTGCATGGTAAGAACTTGCCTTTTTTGCTCATTTTTTTCACTTTGGATTATAAGTAGTACAATGCATTGCACAAAAGTGTAAATTGTTGAGAGAATAAGCAGATCAGACTTTGTATGTATATGGCTTAATGGATGAGAGGAGAAATACTCAGATTTCCTGTAGAGGATATATTAGTCCTAAGGCATCTTTTGATGGTGGCCATTGGCCATTTTCTTTTATAGGGGGAAAATAGAGTGACAGTTAATCAGGCAAATAAAAAGAGAGTGCTTGCTGCTACATACATAAGTATATCTGAAACTACATCTGTACCTGTAGGTATATCTTTGGCATAAAGGGCATTCCAGAATGAAAAACATTCCTCTTTTTTTAGATAGCCACAATATACATACTGCCTACAATGGCCTTGTGCTTGCCATCCTCTGGTTTCAATCTTCCAGGTAGCTGGGATTATAGGTATATACTGCTGTGTCCTGCTATTCCATTTCTAAAGGTGGATACAGGTCCAAATCACTGTTCGGTGTCTTACCTTGGTGAAGTGGGCTAGACCATTTAGTGACCCTTGGGATGCCTTTTGGCCAATTAACACAAAGCTTGGACCATAAGCAAAATGTTAGATTCTTCTTTCCCCAGGACCCTTCTCTCTCAGATTGGCTATCCAAGGACCTGTCAAAGAGTAGGAATCTTCTCTAGCCTTGTTTCACAAGACAAGCTGCCTGGGAAAGAGGAAGCCAAGACAGCACTTCAGAAAATAGATAAGGAGGCATTTGGGGAGAAGAAAGCCTTTTTCCCAGGTCAGTTCCATTTATGGTTGCTTTATTCCTTCCTCCACCTGAAAGCCCTGTTTTCTACTTGATGGCTTTAAGAGACTCTACCTCTTCCTTCTGGTTCATGTACAGATTTCTCATGAGCACAATTAGGTGTTCTGGTATTCCCATTTTCCGAAGTGTTATCCATAATTTGTTGTGATCCACACAATCAAATGCTTTTGCATAGTCAATAAAACATAGATAGACATCTTTCAACAAATTATGGATAACACTTTGGAAAATGGGAATACCAGAACACCTAATTGTGCTCATGAGAAATCTGTACATGAACCAGGAGGCAGTTGTTCGAATAGAACAAGAAACACTGAGTGGTTTAAAGTTGAGAAAGGTGTGCGTCAGGGCTGTATACTTTCACCCTATCTCTTCAATTTATACACTGAGCAAATAATCCGAGAAGCTGGACTTTATGAGGAAGAATGTGGCATCAAGATTGGAGGAAGACTCATTAACAACCTGTGTTATGCAGATGACACCACTTTGCTTGCTGAAAATGAAGA